>CAOKZL010003427.1:0-98337 GCA_948472985.1 Iguana delicatissima | reverse complement strand
CTTACTCTAAGAGTAAGTAAATTTTAGTAGTAACCAGCAACTGGCAGCACAAACAGATCTCTGCTTTTTTCCTCCTGTGTTGTGGTTATGTGTGCAAAATCCTCTTGCCTTCAATTTTGAGAAATACAGGCATGTGTAATTATAATAACATGATTCAGTAACTATCCTTTGCTTATGAATAATTGATACTTTTTGGCTTCCCTTCCTTTATTTAATCTTTTTTTTAAAAAAATGTTCTTACTGTAGACACAGTGAGACTCAGAATATATTTATATACAGCATTTATATTTATTTATATTTATATACAACAAGATTAGGCTTGGAGTGTCACGTGGTTAAATAAAATTTGGTCAAGTATATGTGTTTAAATTAAATTTACATATGAATGAAACTTTAGTTTGTCAAAAATGATGCACACCTGTGATCATTAGGAAAGGAACTGAAAAATAAAACTGCCAAAACCTTCTCTTAAGTGCAGCCATGCATGGAATACTGTGTACTGTTTTTAAAAATTACACAAAGTAGGAAGAAAATAAGTAAGTGTTTTTCTCTATTTCATACTAGCATATTTACTCAGTGTTGCCCAGGATTTTATTTTCTCATAGGTAATTCTTGTTAGAAATACCCTAGGTATTACCTTACCTTACCTTTGGAATTAGATGCAGTTAAAATACACAGATTTGAGATCCTGTGTCTCTAATTACCCAATCTGTCTTGTCCTGCACCTGTCGGGTAGCCCTCCATATTTCAGTTATGGGATATGTAGTAGGAGTTAATTAACTGCTTGCTTGTAACAAGGTATGGGAACCAGAGACTGTTAGGTAAGCAAAGCTAGGAATGTAGTGATAAGCACTGCCAAGCTGAAGCTGGCACTTCAAGGTCTCTTGCGGGCAGAATGGGAAACTGTTTGCTTCTAATATTTGGATTTTGCTAATTGCCTTCAGTTCACTCACTGAAGTCCTGTACTATGCGTCACACTCCTAATAAATAGTGTATTAGCACTGTTACATTTGTGTGTGTGAATTCAGTTCCTGAGAGTACCTGTCTGTAAATTTTCCCCATATTCCCCAATCCAATCTGTATTCAGTTATTAACATACAGAGGTTGAGTTCTTGAGGGAATACACTGCCCTCCGTCTTGCTGCTAGGCGTTGTCTCCACAGCAACTGGCCTGAGCTCTCTGGATGAGAATTCTAAAGGCCCTTCCCTGAGCTGCCAACCCCAGGATTCCATAGAATCTTCACAGCCAGCCAGTCATATGAGGTCTTTGCCTCACACAGCCAATCATATGAGGTTGTCGCCTGACTGACACAAACACAAATGTTGACTTTTATATGGTAGATTAGAACTCACAGTCGTCCAGTTAAGTTGAATGAATGGTGGGGGATTCAAAACAGACAAAAGGAAGCAGTTCTTCATGTGGGATATTGATAAACTGGAATTCACTATCCTGTTATCTCAGTGAGGTGGGTTTAAAAGGCTATCAAAAACAAACTTCATGGAGGACCATCCTTTAGCAAACCTGTCACCAGCAGTGCCAGAGGTGGAAAAAACTTATCTATGTGGACAGAAATGCTTAAGAGAGGAAGGTTACATTGATGTAGCTAAATTTGAATGCTGTTTAAACCTAGAGTAGATATTTGGGAGAGTGTAGTCTTAATGCAGGTGTCCAGTAAGCTTGTGTATTCCACAAATGAGGAAGGTAGAGGTCCCTCTCTGTCATCACTTCTATAATGAAAAGGCAAGCTATCTGAAGAAGAGAGTCTGTTGCATCTATGGAGGCTCTCCAGATGAGCCAAGATGCAAATAAATTAGGGATAATTTGTGACTAAGCATTTCTTCTTTTTCCCTTCAGTTTTTAGGAGTACTTAATGGGTTCAGGGGGAGGGCAATACAACCACTACTTTCAGTTTCTCTCTGGTGTTGCTCATTTTTTCCCCTCCTTTTGGTATACAGATCTGCTTCCGCCATGCAGTCACTAGTGCTTTCCTTCAGTAGCCCAACTCTTGTCTTGGAACCAACTAGGAGCTAAAAAATCTCTGCAGATCCAGTCTCTAGCCCCCACATTGAAGATATTTTTCTTCCAAATTCTTCCCAGTCAACAGTTTTCTATAACACTTTTGTTCTTTTTTTTTTAAAGGAAAGTTTGCTTTGTGAAAAATGTGGACAATAATTTATTTTCAGAAAAAAACTGTTCCATTGGAAGTTCTCTTGAATTTTGTAGGGAGAAGTCTATCACTTGCTGGGTGACAATGAAAACATCTGTCTACATATATTCAAAGGCACTTCAGTTATATTCTTGCTGGCTAGTAGAAAAACGTTTGGCTTCCATGTTTAAATAAATGTGAATTCCTATAGAGAACAAGACTATGAGTGGCTGTCTGTATTGATATATATGCTATTTCCTTTACCCAGCACTGGAGAACAACAGTAAAGGAGGTTCTTCTAGGTCCACCTAGTTTGCCACTTTGTGAAATATGATTCTGGCCTGGATAAGTCTTTCTTTTGATCTAGCATAAGATCATAAGATCTAAACCCACCCTTCATCTGCCAAAGCTTCACTAAGGTGAGGATCTCTCAGCTTTAAAGGTTAAACCCATCTTGATTTGGGGCCTGGGGATAATTGGCAACTGGTCTGGCCTCTGAAAAATTGGTTGAATGTGTGTCTGGCTTTCTGTATCAGTCACCTACTGAGCCATGATCTGTAGAAGCTGCAGTTTCAGAATAGTTTTTAAAGGTAGCCTCTAATAATTAGAAAATAATAGCCACCTGTTCTTCCCCCTAAACTGTCTGATAAAACAAGAGAGGATAACTAAGAGAAAACATGTCAGTAATAAGCGAAGCACTAGGGAATCCAGTTTGGCTGTCAGCATCATTACATTGTTAAATATGGTTGCTTAACTGCCTGTTAGTTGGTCATAGTCAAGTTTTTGCTAGTTTTGCAGCCATGGTTTGAAGGATCATGAATGAACTGTGGAATTGAATGCTATCTTCTCTATCTTACATAGTTGAATTCTTTGTTTCTTGTTTTAATGAAACCGTGGGTTTCTATTATTTCTGCTCTTGCAAATTATGGCTTGAGCAATCTGTCCAAACCACAATTGCAAACCACAGTTTAATCCTGTTTGCAGTCCTGACTGGAGGAATCATTTAAATTATAATTTGGTGGTGCAGAAATGACAGAAAACTGTATTTTGATTGAAACAGGACATTCTGAATTAAGGTCCAAGAGAGGAGGAGAAAGAAACGGGAGCTCATTTGTGACTCCCATGGGATCCTCTTATCAGTGCTTCATAAGCTATATGATGTGGGGGACCAACAGAGGTTTTTTCAGTTTGCCAGGGACCATTATGGTACTTGTGTCCAATGGTTTCTTTGCTGGAGACTTTCCAGGGACTAGCAACTGATGGCTCATGGACACCAGTTTGAGAAGCCCTGCCTGCAGTCACTGTCAGGTATTCCATGCTCTTATGTAACTGGCAGGCAACATTTTACTTGCTTCATTTATGTATATTTTGTCAGCGAAAGCTGCAATTTAGGTGCATGTGCAAATATTTAAAGCTCTTTGGACTTTGCAGTGGTTCCAGAGGACAAAATGTTGCTTAACCAAAAGTCTGAGAGCCAGTTGTCATATCTGTAGTTTTTGGATATGCAGCTAAGTAAAATCCCTTGTTCAACAAATACTAGGTTTATTCACTGCAAATAGCACATTCATCCGTAAGCAACTATCCCTATGAAACTGAGCTTTGCAATAAGCCAAGATATAGCTCCATCTTTAAACCATGGCTTCATATTCTGGCTTGATCTGAAATTCTTAACCACAGTTTTCTGTTTCATATGTAATCAACATTTATAGTTAACTGAAAAAGTGGAAAAAAATAGGCTTTTTTTGCCAGTATATGTGAAAAGAGAAGTCAGTCCACTGCACATGTGGGCACATTTTAGTAAGTCAATATTGTCTGAACATGGCCATGAATTATGGTGTATGTGATTACCTGGTTTATGCTTGATTAGTGGGCTCACATTTTGGTATGCTTAACTGGTACTCTAGTAACACTTTTAAATATTCCTTTAAAACAAAGAAATCTTAGGTTTAGAATTTATGTTCAAGAAGTTGAGTTAGTGTGGCAGCAGTCTTATGAGCCCATGTTCAGTGTTGATGACTCTTGGCCACTACAGCTAAAATTTACTGCAAGGTAACAGATAAGTCTAGAATGGATTGAGTCAATAGATGTTTTTGTTCTGTTTCAGCCACAGCTATCAATACAGGCTTTGCTTAGCTCTCTGGCATAAGCTGCAGACTGTCTAATTAGATTTGATCCTGACAATTTGAGAGCTTTCTAGTTTTTCCCTCTGAAAGAGGATAAAATGTTGCAAATTCCTTTGCTTACACTTGTAATAAACATTAATAGGCGTACTAGGAGAATGTTTTCTTCTTCTTTAATGACTAAGAAACAAATGGTTTATGTTTCAGGTTTCCATTTTGATTATTAAAATAGTCATTAGCCACTTTTTCGAGGCTTGGCAGTCTGTTGGCTGAACATGGACTAGAAACAACAGAAGTGGGGAAAAAAAGTTAAAAGGTCATAAAAACTACCCAAACAGATCAGAGATAAAGTGGATGAATTTTTGTTTATATCTTCTCTGAGAAGCGGACACAGAGAGCAACAGTGCATCTCAGAAGAGAAATTGTTTCATAGCCTTGGGACAGCAAACACGAAGCCTGTAAATCTAGTTGCGGTAGTAAGATTCAAAGATACATCTGTTTAACTCTGAATCAGCATTGAAAGGAATCTTCTAGCACCTTTGAGATTAGCTGTCAGAAAAAATTTGCAGCACAAACACACAGTGTATCTGATGAAGTAGACTAGTTCAGTGAACACTTAGCTACAAAATTCTTTCTCTCAGTTCATCCCAACATTCCTTTGTATTGTGGCTTCTGCAGTTTGTTTCTTGTGGAGATAGAGCAGAAGCTGGCATCAGGACAGTGGCAGGAACATTTTGTTTGTTTGTTTGTTTGTTTGTTTAGAAAGCTGTACAAGTAGCATAACAATGCAAAATTTTAAACAAGTCAACTTCTCAAGGATCTTAGATAAACACTGCATGCCCTGTAGTCTTAAATTTGAGTTATGGTAGGATTCAGACTCAAAACAATGCTATGAGATGGGGCCTAGGAGCCAAGAAATCTGTAAAAGAAAGACAAAGCAGATGGAAAATCCAGATCAATTTTTAGGTCTGTCCAAGATAGACCACAAGTGATGTTTGGGGTGAGCTGAGGTTGATAGCCAAGGATTCAATCAAAAGGCAAGAGTGGAAAAGAGCAGAATAGTAATATCTCATGTTATGCGTATGTAGTGTATTGCAGCTGTGATGCAACACCAGCCAAAATTGCTACTATACCATTCTTCCTCACTGTTTGGAGCATCAGTGTTTACCCCCTGCAATCCTAGGACTTAGGAATAGGTGGAATACTAGTCCTTAAAGACTACATGAGCCATGACAGGTGCAAAGCTGCAGTGCAAAGCTATCAAATAACATGTAGAAGGATAGCTTTCAAAATTAGATTGATAGTTCCTGGAGCTGGACCAGGTCATATGAAGATGGAGAAGAAGACATATGAAGAAGTACTTCTAGACTTGTGCCAGCAAGCAAGTAAGACTAGTGATGCCCCCCGCCTCTCAAATGTTGGAAACCTAACATCTTCTGAAAGTCAGTTGGGCATTGAGAGTGTAGAAGTAATGAGGCAGTGGCATGTCTCTTCTTAGAAAAATGGCAGTGTATCTTAGGAACAAAAATAACTAAGTAATATCAGTGAATTGAAAGAAAGTTTTGGATCTGTAGTTTCTTTAAAGAAAGAGACATTGGTTGCAGCGAGGAAGTTTTAGATTATTAGCTATGTGGTGAGTGTGATAAGGACAAGGCCATGGGATTTTTGTAATAGGGAAAGAGCAGAAGTAAAATGGGAAACAAATCTCTGTTTCCTAGATGTATGAATTATCTATGTAGTTATAAATCTAGCTTGGGCTTTTCTGAGTAGATTTAAATTACTCTGGCATAAACCAATCCACCCTTGCAGGCAATAAATGTTTTAAAATTACAAAACCCAGAACGTTTTGAGTGGCTTTTATTAAAATAAATTTTGCTTTTTGAAATGTTTTTCTCCTAATGTAGATCTTTCACTGTTGAGATTCATCAGTGCAGAGCTAACAAGGGGTTACTTCCTTGAACACAATGAAGCAAAGTACACAGAACGGAGAGAAAGAGTGTACACGTGCATGCGAATACCAAGAGAACTAGAAAAGGTAAACTATTGTCTTTTCATTCTATTTGGGTTAATAAATGCAAACTCTGAGTTTTGCAAAACAAACCTTCATTCTACCTGTAGAAGTATTTTACTGCAGAAATAGTTGATGAGGTTCCCTTTTTTATTTATATGATAGGAGACTTTTATTTGTCTTCTGGTGGTCACTTTGGTGTTAAGTTTATCTTATATATAAGACATATTGTGATTTCATAAGTGAATATATAGGCTCAGATCCAAAGATCTGAGAGAATTCTGAAGAGAACAGCCTGTGCAGCCAGAATTTTGTTTGTTGTTTCCTTCGCAACAGTTCCAGTGCCAAAAAGAAAAACAGTTGTTTAATTTAAAAAGCGGCTTGTCTCTGGCAGTGGGAGGTGCTCCTCTCTCCCTCCTAAAAAAAACCTTCAGCAAGCAAACACTAACCGTAGCATTTGCATTGTCTTTCTGGCCAGAACTTGCATGGGGGTTTCTTGCAATTGTCCTGCACATGTGGTTTAGTCTAAATCTCTGATGTATCTGAAGGATATCTTTTTTAATATGAAAGATCTTGGAGACAACAGTGACACACCTTATTTACTTTTTAAATTAATTTGTAATCTGCACCATGAGTATTGCTGGGTCTATGCAGCAGTTAAAACGCATAATCTAGGAATTGCTGTGGAAAAGGCCTGGCTCCATGCCCCCTTCAGGTTGGAAACACATATAATAGGAACTCTCTAAATAATGAAAATGAGGAGGTGGGTACTAGGGTTGCCAGGTTAAATACAGGAGGGAGGTCATAGAGGAGCACCCAGCTCTGTTCTTGTCTCTAGTGTCTCTGTTTCCCACTAGCAGGGCAAAAGCCATGTTTGGGAGGTCATGGCTACAGCTAAAAGCTGAAGGTTGGAAGGTAAGAGAGGTACTAGCTACCTTAAGTAGCTATTGAGTAAGTGACCAATTACACCCATTTTAATTTCAGGTTGTTGTGGTTGTGGTGGTGCTGGTGTATAGTTCAACTTATGGTGATCCTAAAGTGAACCTATCATGGGCTTTTCTGGGGCTGAGGATGTGTAATGTGCTCAAGGTCACCCAGTGGGTTTCGATGGCCAAGTGGGGAATTGAACCCTGGCCTCCAGAGTCGTAGTCCAGTGCTCAAACCAGTACACCATGCTGGCAGATTGAGCATAAAAAAACTAGGAAAATCTAAAGTGAGAGAATGAATACTTCTGCAAAGCACCATACTTCCTTTCCTTTTATTTAGAGCCAAAATACTTAAATGTTCCTTATATTTTGGGGAGTGTCAAGTCTTAAAAAATGTGTTAAATCTGTTCAGATTGGTTGATTAAAGTCAAATAAATCTTAGTAAAGTTTTTTTATTTCAAAAATTGATGGAAAAGCAAGGTTAATAAATATTTCAATGTCTGTCAGTTGCAGACTAGAATCAGAATATTTTCAGCAATCCTGGCCCAAGGCATTTTGCTAACAGAGACAAAATGGAAGCAGTGTGTACCTCCCCACTGGGAATAACACTCCATCATTCAGGCACCAATTTCCTACCAGTCTCCCACCTGTTTCCCACTTTTGTGATTCCTCTGTTGGGTTAGGAGAACACTTATGAAATAAAACTGTGAAAAGGGGAAGAAAAGAATGGAAAAGGGCAATAAGGAGCAGAAGCAAATGGAAAGATGGGAGGGAAAAAGACTGGGAAGAAGGAGAAGTCTTCTTAAGAACAATAACTGGTTAAAGAACAAGAAGGCAATATTATGAATAAATAGTTCTCAAAGAGGATGGACACCTGGCATGGTGTCCAGTGGAAAAATATTCATAAATATCTGCGTTAAGAGTTGACAAACATGTTAGACAAACATGTGCATGATACCCAATTAGTGTAGTAAAAGCAAAAGGCATTATGAATAGTTAGTAAAATGGCAAGTGTGGCTTACTGTATTTATAAAATTATGTACAAAGGGAGGAGGAATCCTTGCTTCACATACTCGCTTATGGTATTTCCACTGTCAGTGATTAACTATAGAAAGAGGTTAAGGAACATGATGCATATCTCTGGGGGAAAAAAATCAGGCTGGCATGAAGTGCCCAGCTTCACAAGGTTAGAAATCCCTTTCCCTGGTGTTCTTGGTGTTCTTTCTCTTTAACTCTGCCTCTTTGTTCATTACTTCTTCCATTCTTTTCTTCTTTCTTGATCTTTTCTTTTTCTCCAGTGCCCATTCAGCCTTTCTCTCTGCTCATTCCCTTCTTCGTTTAGCAGATAGCAGCATTCCCCCATCAACTGTCAGAAGAGTTTGTAGACCTTCCAGAGGGAAGTACTATATAGATCTTAGGGGCACTGGCCACCAGCTTTTTCTCTAGAAAAATCTGGGGTTGTCTGCTATGTAGTAGCTGAAGGTGGTACTTCAGGCTACAAACAGCACTTAAAATATATGAAATAGTCTGTTTAAAAACAAGTTTCTGTGTGTAAACTCCTAGACTCGATTTAGTATCTAAGCCTAATTTTAGCCCTAAACTTAGTATCTAAGCGTAGTTTTAAATTTCTAGGATTCATGCTTGTGTAACTATGGTAGAGCAGACATAGACACACACTTTTCTTTTATTACTAGTTTTATTGTTATAGATATGAAAAGATGTGTCCTGTATAGTCATATGGCCTTCAGAATATAGTAATCCACTAGAACTCAAAATAATCAGCCTTTCAGATTATATTTCAATTTGTTTTTAAATTGCTTTTTAAAAGTATCTATGCACAAATAATTTGTACTTGATTCTCCAAGAATATTATTCAAATATCAAGGAAGCTGTAACTAAAGGTCTTATAGTATTCTATTTTTTTTTCATGCAACTTATCTAGAGAAGAAGATTTGGGAGAATGAACAAGAGAATGGATATGGAATTGAAAATAATAGAAAATTCTGTGAAACAAATAGTGAAGAAAGAGATATCAATTAGGAAGCCTGGTCACATAATGATTGTGACCATCATCATCCCACTTTTCCCCAACTCAAGACTCAACAGATTTTTTAAAAAGCCTAGTTAAAAATTCACAAAATACAAAAGTCAAAAAGTGATTATATTATAAAAAAGTCAAAAACATGAACAGCTAAAAAAAAATACAACAAAGTAACAGAAAATTCAGCGCATTCTGCAAAGCCTGTCCTGCTTAAACTATCAATCCTCAGAGGCTTGCTGAAACAAAAAAAGCCTTCAGATGTTTACAGAAAGAGAGTAGGAAGTGTACCATTCTAACTTCTCTGGGATGTGAGTTTGAGAACCAAGGGAAAGTCACTGAGAAAACTTTCTCTGGTGTTCCCACCAGATAGACCTGTGAGGGTTGTGGAACAGAGAGAAGAGCCTCCCCTGCAGATTTCAAAATGGTGGGAGGTTTGTGAGAGAGAATATGGTCCCTCAGGTAACTTGGACCTGAGCCATGTAGGTTAAAACTAGCACTTTGAATTGTGTGCGGAAATTGACCGGCAGATATCAAAGCTGTCAGAACAGGAGAGTTGTGTGCTCCTTGTGCCCAAACCCAGTTAGCAGTCCAGTTGCAGCTCTTTGTACCAGCTGAAGTTTCCAAACACTCTTCACAGGCAGCCCCACGTAAAGTGCATTATAGTAATCTAACCAGGATGTAACTAAAGAATGTGTCACTGTGGCCAGATCTGACATCTCAAGGAGTGGGTGCAGCTGATGTCTTAACTGTGCAGATGCACTCTAGCACACCACTGAATGTGAACACCAGACTTAGGGTTGAATCCAAGAGTACCAAAGTAGTGTACCACAGAGAGCTGCTGCAAATATTATTCATTGGATATGTTTGAGAGTAAAGTTACACATCATGGAGTCCCCTCTTCCATACAAATTATTAAAGGTGCAAGAACTCTATAGCTTTCTTTTCATGTGTCTGCCAAAGGGCCTTCTGTATTGGATAAGATTCTGTGGCATAGTCTTATCTAACGTGTATACCCAGTGAAAGCTGGCTAGACCTATGGCATGCCACTCTCAGCCAGTAACACGCTTGGGTTACAAGGAATATGTGAAGCTGTGGATTGCATGAGAAGATCTATAGTAGCAGGAAAGCTGCCGTTGATTACTGGTGGTCTTCACTGAGCAAAACCTGGACCACCTCATATATGCCCTGAAGAACACTGGCATGGACAGAACTGAAGCTTATTTATAATTTGGCCATCTTAAGAAAGCTTGCAAAAACGACAGAGAATTGTATAATTGAAATTAATTTTGCAAAGGTTACCTCTCTTTTCGTCAGAAAGACTACAGTCACTGTACTGTGGGAGGTTAAGGTTGATGATCTGAAACTGTATCTGAAAACAATTAATCTGTTGAGGGAAGATTGGGACCACTGAACCATGAAAGACTGCAAACTGACTAGCTGCATCCTAAGGAGTAAAGTTTTTGCTGAACATCTTCCACGTACACAGTGTGTTTTTTCATAAAAGTTTGATGCGCAAAAGAAATAGTGCTTTAATATTAGGCAACCCCCCCCCCCCAGTTCTGCAGTGTCACAGATCAACAGTGCTCTGTTTCTTGAGATTCACCTTGCTCTGTCCTTTCTAAGATGCAGGGACATTTGCTGATCTAACCTATTCAGCCTGGCCATTAGAAGTCTTCTTTTAGTTCACTTCTGCAGGTTTAACAGGAAGCTTTGTGCTTTATTTGTGATTATGGCCATTTTAATACTTTTTAGTATATTTGAATCATGTGGTATATACAGTGCCCTTAGATAAGTAATTCTGTAACCTTAAGATTGTTTGCATTAATCACTGTGCAATATTGCAAAGGTTATTAATCTACATTATCATTTTTTTTTTACTCCAGTTGATGATTTTTGGGATCTTTTTGTGCCTGGATGCTTTCCTTTATGTGTTCACACTCCTTCCATTGAGAGTTTTTCTAGCAGTGTTCAGGTTCATCACTTTGCCTTGTTATGGTTTACGGTAAGTTCTGTATATCTATCTATCTATCTATCTATCTATCTATCTATCTATCTATCTATCTATCTATCTATCTATCTATCTATTTTAACTTTGGAAAAATTTTGTTCTATACTAAGAGAATAAGATCATAATTAACCATATCTTTAATTGACTAAGTTAAATATGGATTCAGCCAGGAGCTGGTTTTGAAGCTATAACAGTTTTCACAGTTTATACAAACAGAAAAGAATAATCCCAACACACAGCATTCATTTCTGTGTTTTACCTTATGATGGTGCTGTGCATTATTTATCAGCAGATTATGAGAGACTTTGTAGAACTGTTGAAGCAAGAAGGTGAGCCAGTCATACTGGGAACTTTATGTTATCAGTTTTATTCTAGTAAATTACAGTTGACCTGACTTTGTTGCCTAATGCTACTCTTCAAAATACATAGCATTCTTATTGTATTTCTGTCTTCCACTGACACTAGTTCATAGAGGTTATCTAATATCTAATAGGTCATTTGTACACATGAAAAGGGGATTTTCCTTTGTGATTGCCAAAGGAAATAAATGAGCTGCAAGAAACTATGTAACAAGGGCCTATTGTATTGAAGTGTGCTGTGTAAGCTAATGGTTAAACCTGAGATTTTATAGTCTTCAGCATACAGATTGCATATGCAGTTCTATAATTTTGTAAACATAAATAATCCTGGAGTATACTCTTTAGAGCTGGCAGTGTTGAACCACAATTCACAGTTGTTGAATTTTTACCCTGGTTACTTTTCTATATGATAAAGTTTTAGATACTGAATGTACTTGAGAAGTATGTTGGCAATGCTAATTTACCATCTTGGATAGTACCATATAAGATTTTTGCTATAACTTTTTTAATCACCTCTCAGGTTTTTGTTCTTGTTTTTTTTTTTTTGCAAAATTTGCAAGTCTTCTTGCAAGTCTTGTTTTTAAAAAGTCATTGATCAGTCTCTCTCTGGATTTACAGTAGACAGGGATGAATATCATTTATCATATAGAAACTGACTTTGGTTTGCCTGTAGCCACTCTGTAAACTGGGTGTTCATATTATCAGGCACATTTTGAGAATGCTACCTTTCCCTTGTTTGCTTGGATTCCTTACTGGGGAAGAAGTATGGTAAAATTCTCACCATCATCTGCAGAAAGGTAGAAGCCCTGTTTAGCTGTTACACACCACAGTTTCTTGAATGTGGACCATGGGAGTGGCTAGCACACTCCCATAGCCTTCTTCATGTGGAAGGTGACATGCCTGAAAAAGAAAGGTTCCTATTCATATGAAGTCTCTTCAGGTGAGTGACAGCTAGAAAATCAGGTAGCTTGCTGATATGGAAAGCTTTGAAGGGAAAATTCAAAGGGTGACCATAAGGTTAAAGTAGAGGAGAGTAGCCTTAACCAGAAAAAAAAAATAGGGATCTTAAGCTCTTAGGAACTGAAAGGAAAAACAGTTTAAGTCTTCCTAGAACATTTCGAACTCTGCCCTTGACTGTCACTTTCCTGCTGATAACAGTAATCATCTGAGATGTAGGGGGAAAGTGCAGCACATTTTCACTTGATGCTTGCTTAGCAGTTTTCTGTTATAGCTTTAAAGATTACTTTGATTTGGTATATCCACCTATGATTTTCTGTATGTTGTATGCTGTTGCGGAGCACGCTTTCCGAAACTGCTCTAAACTTTGCTGCAGTATCTTATTACTCGGTTGGAATGTTGACATCTAGACTAGCATATTGTTAAATAAGCTGATGTCTTCATTTCACTAATGTCCCATTTTTGAATCCTAAAAAGGGATTCCCTTCCAGCCTCTGCATGAACAGAAACTTCTCCTCTTCAAACACAATGCTTTCCATGTGACTAAGATGATAACAGGGTCAGGGTTAGGCACTTCACTCTTTCCATACTGAAGCAAGCTTGGTGAATAATGCCTGAATAGGGCTAGAACAAGCTACTTGACAGTTATATGCACACTGTTGTAAGTTACTATGTTGTTAATAAGTGCTCATTGCCCTCACTTCATAAGGAATGGGTTATGCTTTTAAAAAACCTCAGGAAGAACTTCCTGACAGTCAGGGCTGTCCAGCAGTGGAATATGCTGCCTCGTAGTGGAGTCTCCTTCCTTGGAGGTTTTTGAGCAGAGGCTAGATGGCCATCTGTCGGGAATGCTTTGAGGGTGTTCCTGCATGGCAGGGGGTTGGACTGGATGGCCTGTGTAGTCTCTTCTAACTCTACATTTCTATGATTCTATGATTTCTGTGATTCTAAGTCCATATGACAATGAAGGGGTTATTTTCCTAGTGAAGTTTCTAAGAAACTTGGTCTTGTAGCACTGATACAGAATTTGGCATAATTATTCTGAACATATTTGAACCTTTGGTTGTAAAGCAAATAAAGTTCTGTCTAGACGAGCATAAAGAGTACACAGGATGTCATGACCATCTTATTAAATCTCATACCCGAATAAAGAAGGTTTTATATACAGACCAGTTCATAAGTCAACCACTTCACTGACTTTCATAATCTTCATAATAAAAAATGGCAGTATATGAAGTATCTCATGCTAGAGGTACTATGTGTAGTTCTGGAGAAAAGTCTGCTACTGAAATCAACAGCTGAGACTTCAGAGTATTCAAGGTATTTTGAAAGAGAATGATTCAGATAAATCGAAATTTGTTATTAGTTTCTTATTGGCTTCAATGAGATTTCAGTAAATGTTTATTTTACATATTTCTTGCCCCCTACCCATAACGATATATTCATTTTGAATGATTCCATAAATGCAGTTTGGTGCTGTCTGTTAAGCAGTTTGGCTTCTTAAATGTTTCAATTGGGCTTTCTTGAGTAGTTATTAATATATGCTTTCTGTGTTGTTCTTCCGTAAAAGATTGCTGTGTTTCGGTTTCTTGAGTTTTTGTATGTTTTAACAGTAAAAAAATGTATAGCAAAAACGTATTCGTTCCAAATATAGGTGCGTATGTTTTTAATGAATGCCACTCAAATACTAAAGTACTGAATAAAGTACAGAAATAAATAAATCTCTTGATATGAGTGGTCTTTAGTCATCCTCTTTTATGTATGGATTCTTCCCTTTGGTTTGTTTGAGCTGTTTGAAAGGCCTTTCTAAAGGAACAACATCATATTCCATTCTGTGTAGAAACTAAAAGTGCTCCTCTCTTCATTCTGTTTTTTTCTGAGATCTCAACAGAGAGATTAAATATCCTTTATCTCCTTTCTTTGTTTGTGCTTAATTTATTCTAGGCTTTTATAAATTATTAAAATAGCTGTTATAGTCTTTCTTTCCTTTATTCCTCTGAAAACATAAAAAGTCCTTTTCTTGGGGTTAATTCCTATCCATGACACCATGAATGGTGTGAAATGCAAACATTGAACTGCATATAGCCTTTTTTCAAGCATCTGGTCTCTTAAGGTTTTATAAAAACAGAATGTGGACATGGCTTCCTAACTAGGATTGTTTCCTGTTCTTTTGTACTTTTGCATCTTTTGATTTTGATAGGTCATTTATGAGGAAAGTAAGTTTGTTTAATTAATATTGTTTTTTGCAAGACTGCCAGATACATTTGGATCATTTGTCCTAAGTATTTGGCCAGCAAAGTTAAATTAGCTTTTTTTTAAAAAAAAATCCCATTTGTACTAGAATTTGTTGTTCTTGTTAGTGAACAGCCATGCAATGAAAATTTACTGGTATCTTTTGGTACCTGAGATTTCAACAATATTTCCAGATGGAGGGTCTCACAGTGTCAGCTGTATTCCTAATCTCTGCAAGTCACATGAAACTATGCCATTGCCTCTTGCTCCATCTTGCTGATTGGGGTCTAGAAGGATAAACAAACATTTGTACCGTCTAGCAGTTATGAAAAGTGAGCAAGTACATGACTGTACTTTCTCCCATCACTAATATAGGGCTCCATTAATCCTTGGGAAAAGGTATTTTTGGGGGGAAATGGTTAGATGTTTTTTTCAGGAAAAGATTTTTTCACTGTATATTTCTTATTTATATGCCCTGTGATATCTGACAGGCTTAGCTTAATTTAAAGCAATTTTGTCAAAGGTACATGAAACACTGACCCTAAAGGGGATGTTATAGTAAATACCATAGTAACTTTTGCCATGAATGGAGCTGGTTGATAACCAGAAAACAATGAGTTCCTTCTACCACAACTGTTACATTTCTTTTGAGAAGGAACATACTTCCTTCTCTAGTACTACTTTTCTCTCATGTCACAATTACCCTGTTTTAAGTAATTCTAAATATAAATTCTGTCAGGTTTCCTTTGCTCCTTCATAGATTTGTTTTAATCCAATATATGGATCAGTTTTTTATCCTCTATAATAGGTATATATACATCAGTATGTTGTGTGCATAAACAAACATAATTGGAGACCATAGATAGTATATGCTCCAATAATTGATTCAGTTCCACAAAAAGGTGGTAATACAAATCTATTCGGAAAGACAATCTTCTGTGTTTCTCTTCCCTTTTCTCATATTTTAAGATTGGGATTATTAAAAATGAAATTCTGCATTAGGCCTTACTCTGTTTCTTTTTTACAAGGCTTGATTTCCCCAAAGTTTCTTCAAGCCAAGATGTGGTTCATTTCCTTCATCTCAAAATGAAAAATATCCCTTTTCTGCTGCATGAGGAAAAATAAACCTCTCAGAATCCGCCCTGCCCTTTCCATGATGGTCAACATACGTAGCGTAGCAACATTACAACCTTCTTTCTCTCTCTTTCTCTTTTATTTCTTATAAATCAGAATGAAAGGAAGAGCACTTTCACTTCCTTTATAGGATGGAATGTGATGTCACATGGAACTTCTCCATGGTGAGTATATATCCTGGTTTTTCTCCTGTGCTATCAGGTAAAATGATTTCTCTACATAAGATCACAACCTTGTAGATTGTGCTGTCAAAAATAGAGTAAACAATTTGTTAACCAGCATACTTGTAGTCATGAATTTATTTAACATTTATAAATGAGACAAACTTCAGAGAAGAATTAGCATTGTTTGCAGTGAAGTTTAGTTTGGAAAAAAAATTGGGAAGATAATGAAATGAATTCAGCAAATCATAATGGATTCTCACATTAAAGTTAAAACAAGGTTGTCCTCCCAGTTTCCAGAGAAAACTTGCCTATTTAGCTAGACATCCTGACAGTCAAATTTCCTGGAATGGGAGCCTTGTTATACTAGGCTTCTAAATAGCTAGTTGCCTGATTTTCTGGGGCATGTAAAAATCTGTTGTGGGTCTTCCCCCCCCGCCCCAGACCATGGGTAACTCACCAAAAGATTTGGGAAGCTAGATTCTCATGACGATGTTTTTCTTGTGCACAGTAACCTTCTGCAAATACTAGTTTTGCGGTGAAAGAACAAGTTAGTTGCTAGTGAAAGAGCTATAACATTGGCTTGGATCCAAAGATGTTTAAATTGAACTCCACACTTATAAATGTGCTTTCTCATCCTGCCTCTCCTCTACATTCTCTTGTGCCTCTAAAAATCCACCCTTGAGTGTCAGGCTCCTTCCAAAACTGTCATGGAATCTGATGAATGGAGTGCAGGATCACCTCGCTCAGGCAGAAATCTTGTCCATTTACCCAAAAGCATCTTCTTATTCAAGCTATAAGTGAGATGTAAACTCAGCCCAAAGTAATTTTTATGTTTAAAAATGAGTGTACAAATTAGGTGAAGTGTTCTTCAGACCTTTGCTATATTACATAGCATGCAATGGCTTGGTACAGATTGTCTTTTTTGGCTTCATACACCGCTGATTCCGATAATCCTTCCACTTCTGACTCCCTGTCCTTAACGCCTTTGATAGGCCTTCTATAGCTTATAGGAAGCTGGAGTCTCCCATTGCATCTGAACTGGAAAACTCTGTCTTAAATTCTATTTAACCTAGGATAATCCAGATTGTGACCTGTTATTCTAGTTTGCTAACTGACATTAAGCTATAGGTTCCTGTTCTGATTAGACTGGGGAATTTTGACTTAACACAAGCCAGGAATTGAGTGACAAGCTAGCACATGGAAAGAGAAGGGGCAGGGAGAGAGAGGTGTTTATTCCTTGCTTTATGAAAAATGCTTCATCTAGCTGGAATAGATGGTCTAAGCAGGACCTTTGTAGTGATTAGTATGGCCTGTAGTACTGTTCTTTAAATAAAAAATAAATGCTTTTTATTGTTAATATGTTGACTGGAAACTTATCTTTTAATACCACAGAGTGTCTTTCTCATTGGTCTTTCTGTCCTTCATATGTTTCTTTTTCTTTGTCATGTGGAAAAAATAAGTTATATTTCATATAGCATACTAAATGCATGCTAAAATACAGTAATAATTTTGAATAGTGAACCCTATTATCTGCTAACAATTGTCTCACACAATTTTCAAGATACATTATTTTAGAGAAAGTGTTTAAACTTCCTTGATTATCATACAATTTCTCATTTTGCCCTATTTTTTTGAGACAGCTCTCACCGAGGCCTAAGAACGAGGTTGGTGGTTTTTTTTTCTTTCTTAGCATGTTGTTGTGCTGATTGTGCGCGTGCAGTTTTGTTACTAATCGAACTGCAAATAAAGTGAGGAACTTACTAGTTGATTGTAAATAATCCTTATAGAAACTACAAAATACTTTCTTTAAACTAGTATGAGGCTGAGAAGAATTTTATCCATCTAGTCCGGTGGTTCTCAACCTGTGGGTCCCCAGATGTTTGTGGACTTCAGCTCCCAGAAGCCCCAGCCACTATGGTCAATGCTCAGGGCTTCTGGGAGCTGAAGTCCAAAAACATCTGGGGACCCACAGGTTGAGAACCACTGATCTAGTCTGTTTTGAGTACAGTCATATGATACATGTGTTATAGAATGTGTGATTTATTTGCATTTTTTGGTGTAATCTACAATTTTAAGAGCAGTTTTAAAAATATGAATGTATCAAAGAACATATGTTAAGTGTACCCTTAAAATTTTAGCTTATTCCCAAAAAACGTAATGTGTGAATCTTCTGCTCGAGTCATCTGCTTGATGGCCAAGTCAGATAAGGCAGTTCCAATGTGAACAGCATTTACTGACCTCTTCACTAATGGCTCCAAGTGGGTGAAATTACAGTGGGCCCTCCACTTTCACATGAGTTGGGGGTACAGGGCCCCCATGAAAGTGGAAAAACTGAATGCCATAAGTTCCCCAGACCATATTTAACACACACAGAGAGAGAGAGAATCTGTACTGATGAGGGTGGCTGGGCCTGGCTGTGCATGCATTTCCTCACTCGCTCAGGGGAGGGGGAATGGGAGGGGGAGGAGGAAGAGGGAGAAAGAATACACCCAGTCAATCCCTTTCCTTCTTCCTGCCCACGCAAGTGAGTGAGTGCATGTGCCATCCCATCCCATCCCATCCCCTTCCTTTCCACCCATGTGAGTGAATGAACTCTTGTGCCCTCACTTCTCCTGTCTTGTCTCCCCTCCCACCTACGTGGGTGAGCAAATATATGCACTCTCCTTCTGTTCCATTCCCTTCCCCCTCACCAAGCAAGTGAGCAAACACATGCACCCCCCTCCTGTCCCATCCCCTTCCCCCACCTGTCTGCACAAGAGAGCAAGCGAGTGAGTGAACATGCATGCGTGTGCCCTCTTCCCATCCCATTGCCTTTTCCTCAGTAATCTGCGAATAATCAGATTCACAGATGTGGAGAGATGAGTGTACTTTTTTTTCCTTTGAGATTGTGCAAAACATAGAATAATTATTCAAATTTTTTGTCTGATCAGGTCAAATTAATTCTTTTTCTTTAAGAATGTGCAGAACTTGCTCAAAAATTTTTCAGTTTTTCTATCAAAAAAAAAAAACACCACCAGGAATTAGGTAGCTTCTCTATCCTGTTTCATATTTCTAGATACTGGATTTAATTTTTCTAGGTACGATGTAGCTAAAAATGGCAGTAGTATTACCTAGCTATGGACACAGAAGAGCTGTTTAAACCACAGGAGGTGGAGGAAGCTCACACAAGGCCTGGTGTGTGGATGCATAAGTTCAGAACAGACATTGATATTGTTCCAAGTGCTGTCCTAGGTAATTGTTGTTGCTGCTGACAGTGCCCATAAAGGCATTTGAACCACTTTGCACAGGACTTCTTATGGTTAAGAATGTTGCAGACAAAGCTGAAGCAGCATGGCTAGCATATAAGGTTCAGAGTTTCCTACAACCATTCCTTTTTTTCATGCCCAGCTTTCCACATCTGAAATAAACATACAGCTTATTGTTGTATTGCTTACATTACCATTGAAATACAGCTTGATTGAAATGCTCAGCGATATACCTTTTTCTTAAGAGATTACTGACTATTAGATAAGTTCTTAAATTAGCAACTATACTGCTCCACTTCCAGCATTGCTTTATTAATACTAGAACATCATATGCAAATACATGTCAATAACGAAGGTGTTCATTATCCAGTTTAGAGTAAGGGCAAAAATTATGAAGCCCTCCAGATGTTGCCAGATTGCAAGGCTTAGCATTCCTCATCATTGACTTTGGCTGTTTGGGGTTTCTGAGAGTTTCAGGTTAAGAGCATAACATTTGGAGGCCCATGTGATTCCCATCCCTGATTTAGAGGAAAGAAGATATTCATTAGTTAATGGGGAGGGGAGGCTCTGTATTTAGAATAAGCATTGTGCTGACAATTAATACCAACATGACAAAAAAAAAATTTACTGGCCCTGTCAGCACATCCCATTTGCAGCCCTCTGGCTCCAAATGAATTAATGTTTCTCCAAAGCTAACAGGGAAGAGGAATCTTCCTGATTCTGCTGGGATGCATCAACAGAACTACCAGTTTGGATTGTGGCTCCTGTTACCTATACTGTTTTGTTATACTACAAAATGAAGAGAGATAAATAAAGTTGAAATTTATTCCCCCTCTATATAGGTTAGTTCATATAATATGTTAAGCCTCATTTCTTCCTGTCTCCCTACATGTTCTTGGACTTTTATTAGTGATGAGTCTTTCATTGATGGACTGTGGCCACGTTTGTAGTGAGAGTTTGCTTGCCAGTTCTTTTATTTATCAAGCTAGCCCAACAAAGTTGGGAAAAGGTAATGACTGAAATAAAAAATAACTGGTCCATTGTATTAATGACACCTAGCTGGGCAAAGTTATTTTGGCTTCGTTAGAAGCTAAAATGACTAATTGAGGCTATTATACTTTGGGATACCATGAGGTAACATGATTTATTGGAAAGGATGGCAATGCTCAGTAACGCAGTGGGAAAATATGAAGACTGCATTACAGGTGGATTGATTTTATAAAGGAAGCAATGGCCCTGAGTTTGCAAGACCTGAGCAGGACTGATAATGACCAGAACTCTTAGAAGACTCTCATTCTTAGGGGCATCAGAATTTGAAGCCAACTTGACAACTTACAGCAACAAAGCTGGACAAAAAAAGGGAAAAGGAGAGGGTGAGAATGTTGCAGAACAGCTCGTTCATTTCAGCATGAGCTTTCATGGATTTCAGTTTACTTCCTCAGATGGACAGGTTCACCAAATCCAGAAAAATTCTTATCTCTTTAAGCTTGACAATCAGTGGGAGCAGTCATGGGACCAGTGCCTGTGAATCTAAAGATGTCAGTTCTGCTCATCCTATCCCGTGCATGTTTATAAAGTTTTTCTTTACCCATTGAGTGTGTTCATCTTAAGTTCTTTTATGGTCAGCATTGCTTGTTAGTGTTCTCTTTAACCAGCAGATGGAGTCACTGCTCTGCTTTTGTGGAACATGTAAACCATTCATTTAAACTAATAGCATAATATAATAAAGGTTATTCTGATTGCAACTTATTAAAAACTCTGAGCCTTTGCAAAACTTTATTTACATCATGAAATACGCATATAGATCCAGGCTGAGTTTGTTTGTTGGTTGGTTTTTAATTGTATGTACCAGATGCAATACAGCTCAGCTAAAAATTATATTACACATTTTTATAGAAATTGCTTATGAATGTGCGTTTGTTGGGAGGAGAATTTTGTAATTATGGACAGGGCACCCATTGGTAGCATTTGTCTGTGTGCCCTAGTTCTTAACTGGTACACAGGTGACAGGGGGCCTGTTTTATTTTAGAAGATTTCTAATAACTCTTGGAGCTTAACTAGATGCTGCTGTGGGAGATTTTTATTTGTTTAAAATCATAAAAGCAGTTTAAGAACACAATTATGGAGAGAGATCCAATGAAGGACTTTAAAAAAAAAAGACAATGAAAGATATCTTCAGATGAGGAGCACAGAATCCTCTGCCCGCCTGTGCATTACCTATATAGAATTGCTTCCCCAAACCATTTTTACTAAGGGTCTTTCTGCACTACAGTGTTATAGTGCTATTGTTCCACTTTCAACATCCTGTGGAATTCTGGGATTTGTAGTTTACTGAGGCCAAAGTGCTCTCTGGTTGAGAATTCTAAATGCCGCTCCCTAAACTACAAGCCACAGGATTCCATGGGATGTTGAAAGTGGAATAATAGCACTATAACAGTATAGTGCAAAAAGGCCCTTAGTTAGGATCACTTCCAGTGTTGACGCTCAGTTAAGGAGAAAGATTCTTGCAGGACAGAAACTGTGGCAAAGCTACATGGGGAGAATTTTCTGTAATGATTTAAGTATTAACATTCTCCCTTTACTCTGGCTAAATCAGGATAGCACCATATTGTGTCTAGCTTGGTTCCTGTAAGATCAAGTCTCTTAGATATCTTTTATGACTCAAGAGTGCCAAGGATAGGGTAGCCCCTGGAACACTGGATTAATTAACTGCTGGTAGTAAGAATGCAAACAAAAATTTTTAACCATCATTCCAAGATTCAAAAAAGGTTATTTCTGGTGATGAATTTAGTTGGGATTGATCTGGACTCCTGCTGCATGAGAAACTATGATTTTAGCAGTACCTGAATTTGTACATTTAGAGCTAATTATATTGAGCATTAAAAATATGTCTGTTCATTTGAGTACTTTATAGTATTGCAGTTTCAACAGGACTTCTGGACTTTAAAAATATTTTTCTTTTATCTTACTTATCAATGGCAGGTGTCTATTTTTAATAAGAGTCTCACTTATTCTTTGAATTAATGGTGACTGCATATACATTTGATAGATTGACTAGGTTTTCTGGTTAAAGGAATCACCAGATTTATACACCGTGGATTTAATGACAAGCTGAAATGAATCTGTTTAATGTTTTAAAGTATTCTTAATGTGTTATTGTGTAATATTGTACTTTTATTGTTGTTCTCAAGGTTTTAATGGTATATTAGTTTTGTATTGTTCAAATGGTTTTCTATTTAGATTTATTATGCACTGCTCTGGTATTTATTTATGTAGAAGGGTGGTATGGAGAAATTAATAAAAATATGAATAAAAAACCAGGTAATGATTGAATCTGAATGAATAAAAATTCTTTATTGGTCTAAATAAAATATAATAGAGCCTTTTGCAACATCTTTTCTCCTCCCTTGTTGGTACACCTGTGTGCAGTGTAGAACCTCTAGATAAAACTATTTGAAACTGATCTCTAGATAGTACCTGATTTTGTTTGAATTAGGAAGTTGTCTGCAAGAGCCAGCATGGTGTAGTGGTTTGAGCTTTGTATTACAAACCTGGAGACCAGGGTTCAATTCCCTGCTCAGCCGTGGAAATTCACTAGGTTGCTTTGGGCTTGTCACACCCTTTCCACTGCAGAAAACCCCATGATAGGGTTTCCTTAGGGTCACCATGAGTCAGACACATAACAACTGCAACAAGGATATTGTCTAGCTGCTTTGGAGCAAGTTGTGCATTTAATGTAATTTGAAATTAGTTCGGGATCCTGGCTTGTTTCAAAGCTTAGAACCATAGTCCAGGGGTCAGCAGTATAACTCCTGTGACCCTTTACTTTTGGCCATGAGGTTAGGACAGATGGATGTTGTAATCCCTAACATCTAAAGTAGTACTACTTAACATGATGGTTTATGGACCAGTGCCAATTCCAGTAGACTATTGGCTGCTGATCTGCAATGGGTTTCCAGTAAAGAAAGAAACAGTTGCATCCAGTGGGGACGGGTATGGTGCTGGTCCCTGGCAGGTTTTTGGGGTTTTTTGAAAGTCACAGTGCACACGTCAGACAGCATAAGAAATACTTCCGGATCCTGTGTTGAGTCTCCCAGCTGCTGTGTAGTTTTTCCCTAAACATTTTACCTTTGTTTCTCATTTTCTTAGGAATTAGAACAAGAAGTAAAACCTTATCCCTAGTCACTGGTGTAATTTATCTCAGTCATACAATCTCTACAGTATCTGCTTGCAGATTTTGTTTTTAAATCCCTGTCATACTTCATCACCTCCCTTTTAGAACATTTAAATTTTCCATTTAACTACAAATGTCTAAATTTCTTTGACTTCCCAAGTACAAAGCTGTGTAACATGCCCTAAGCATTTTGTTAAGCATCTGCTTGCTGATCATATTTTGAATATTCTGGGTCAGTTCTTGAAATAGAAATTGACCTTGTTCAATTCAAAATGCTTATGGAGGTTTTATGCTTACAGCAAAACAGTTTGTTTGCTTCTCTTTTGTAAATCAATGTCAACATATTTTTAATATGATAAATGGAAAATAAAAATGCCAGTTATGAATCCTAACCCAATGAGAGTTAAAATCTACAGAAACTTTCAGCCCATGTTCTTAAATCAAAAAATACATGCAGTGAACAGTTTAGTACGAAAAATAATGTTCCTCAGCCAAAAAAGTTTTCATAGCAACTGACATACAATCAGTAAAAACCAGTCTAGTGTGTCTACATCTAAATGGCAGCATATACGTAAGAAAAACAGATGGTAAGGGAAAGGAAAAAAGCAAATACAGCCACCAGTTAACTAGCAGTTATTATGGAAAAGAAGCAGTTCAGGAAGAGGACCCAGTGACTCTTTTTTTTTTTTAAAGAACTGAAGAGTGCATTGCTGACAGTAATGTGGACCCAATGATCTACTGTTTGATGCAGTAGCAGTTTTAGAAATAATGGCTTTAGGGCTTATTTGTTTGTTTTGAAAAATTAATTTTATATTGGTAATATCTGGCATCAATCTGCAACTGTATAAAATATACTCCTTATTTGTGTACTTCATGTATTTCAGCGATAGGCGTTTGCTGCAGCCTGCTCAGGTCTGTGATGTTTTCAAAGGAGTTATACTGGTAATCTGCTACTTCATGATGCACTATGTTGACTATTCCATGATGTACCACCTGATAAGAGGACAATCTGTCATTAAACTCTACATCATCTATAATATGCTTGAGGTAAGCAAATAGGCACTAGAACTGCTGTCAATGCACATATTTTTCGTGGGCATACAAGACAGGAGTTTCACTGTGGTAAAACAGGGGCAGGCAGCTTCCATACATCTGCAGAACACACACTGGTCATCAGAAAACCATGCCTTCAACACTCCTCTCATTCTGTAGGGGCCGTGAGAGTTTTGCAGTGGGGGAAGTGGGGGAGCCAGATCTAGCTGTTTAATGCCCAGGAGACAACTTAAAAAAAAATTAATCACTTCTGCTTTTGATAAAGCTGCCCCCACAACAGCCCAGAGAGGGGAGCAAAACTGCTTGCCTATACAGTGTAAGTGTTCTCTTCTGTTTAAAAAAATGTTTGAGGGATGTCAGTGAGCATGGGGATGCAGGGGAGTTGGAGGGATTCAAAGTAGGGGTTTAGGGATCATATGCAGCACTTGGGCCATGCTTTGCCCACCACTATGGTAAGGACTTGTGGCCATTCTTTACTGTGTATCTTACTATATAAAAGGTCCATGTCTGTTTTTCTTTAAACAGTTGTGAGTAGTAAACAGACTGGAAACAACTGCCAGTATTTCCTATTTTAGTTTCTTTAGTATATGGTAGTAGGCACAGTTTCAGTCTACTTAGTTTAAAGACAAAATATTTATGATATATATAATATACATATACAAAATGACATACACTGGTCTAATACAGTAATATATCAATGTTTAGCCCAGTTCATAGGAGTATTACAAATAGTGCTAGAAGTCTTAACAGATACTTCAAGAGTGTTATGTTTGGGCATAGCCAGTGGAATCTTTTTTCTTTATGAATAACTAGAACACTCTCTTTTGCCCGTGCACTTGATCTCTCTCCCCCTCCCCCCACACACATACATACACCATAAAGCAAACTTTTTTTAAAAAAAAAGTCCTTCAAGTTCACAAGTCATTTACCAGTAGAAGTGGAGTTACTGAGGAAGGGTAAGTTCCAGTTGGTATGGGTGCTGTCCTTGTAACAGGTCTGTCAGATTAAGCTGACAGTGACTGTTGTAAGATCAGATGGTGAGTTTCATGTACCCAACTGTCCCTGGTTTAAGACCTTCCTTCTACCCAGTCCTGAGCTTCCAGCATGACATACAAATAGTTCCATATTTGCCTGAATTGGGGCAAATGATAGCCACTACTTCTTGAGTCAGAATTTAAAGTTCTATACTTGGAACATAGTAGCATTCTTAACTTATCAGGAGTGGGCAGAAGGTAAATTAGGATCTACTGGTAGAATACTGAATGGTTTGCTATAGATCAGCAAGGGTTCCTGAATTAATAGAAATTTTTTCCCTTCTAAATTGTACTTTCAGCAGCTTTGATTTGTTATAACCCATATATACATAGGTATATGTATATGTAAACGTTGCCTTTGTATGGTTCCTAGGGTATTGCAGGTAACTTGCTTCATTTCCTGAGCTGCTGTATCTGGATCCACTTGTCTCTCAGTCACTATTTTGTAACTAGCTCCAGTTGGTGGATTGCAGGATCTCCTCACACATGAGGCATGCCATATAGACCAAAATATTACAGAGCTGGGGCAGTATAGTGGTTAAATTGCTGTTCTGGAAGAGAGGAGATCCATTTAAACGCACATTCAGGCTGAACTTTCTCAGATTGACCTTGGAGTAGTCACTTGGCTCCTGGTTGGCTGGTGGAAAATCCTCTTATAATCCATTGATTGACAATAGCAAGAATGTGTTCTTTGCTATTCTCTCTTCTCAGAGTACGCTTGTAGGTGTCATCTGACAGAAGCTAGCCCATATTCTCAGCTGATAATATTAAGCACCAACTGAGCCTCTTTCTTCTTACTGTTCAATTTAAAATAAAAAGCAGCAGGATGACTAACAAGGTATAGCTAAACAATACATCAACAAAAGTGTACCAGGAATTTACTATAGCATGAAGCTGTGTGAAAATAACATGCTACTGCATCAGTAAGGTACTACAGAAAGAGCTACAGCATGAAACAGATCTAAAAACCTTAAAAGACTTGGACAAAAACATATTTAAAAGTGTTTTGACTTGGTATTAGAAGGACTGAAGATGGCATTCAGATAGCTTTTCCGTGGAGGGAATGGACAAATGACTGATACTTCTAAAAAAGTTATTTTTTTCCTTCAGCTTATTGCTTACTTACACTTAGAAAACACATTTGTAGCTTTCACTCACATTATCATAATTTTCTGTACAGCCTTTTTGAGTTTTTCCCCAATATTGGATTGGATCCAGATGTTTTCTCACAACAGCAAGAGAAGGCTATCAGGGTTGAGAGAAAGTCCAGCAAAGATTCCTACTGGAGGTTCACTGAATATCTTTGAGACCAGTTTCTGCTGATTGGACCAGAGTATGTTTTTTGCAATGTTTTGGCAGCAGTTGTCCTCAGTTGTTGCTGTGTGCCTTCAAGTCATTTCCGACTAATGGTGACCCTCAGTTACCCCACGTATTATAGCCAAATAATTGTGGGGGAACCTTCCACAAGACCCAGTCTTTCCTTGTGAAGAGCAATATGGGACAGCAGATGACAGTATTATTTCCAGCAAAATAGTTTCATCTCTGAAATATGATTTAGTGGACAAGGAAAAGGTTACATAATAGCCTAGAGCAGTGGTTCTCAACCTGTGGGTCCCCAGATGTTTTTGGACTTCAGCTCTCAGAAGCCCTGAGCATTGACCATAGTGGCTGGGGCTTCTGGGAGCTGAAGTCCACAAACATCTGGGGATCCACAGGTTGAGAACCACTGTCCTAGAGCCTATACATTTTTAACATAGTGGCAATATAGCTGTTCTAAATCCCACAGTTCCACAGCCAGTTGCACTACAGGCAACAACGCTTTGAGCTTACCCATTAGACACTGGTTAGTTAGCTTCTGACCTGCCAAGTCACAAGTGAAAGAGTGGGAGAACTCAGTGTGCTTATAGAATTATTGGCTGAACTAGGGGCCACCTTTATGCAACCTTTGAGAAGGCTCATGCAAGTACATTCTGGAGTATCTAGGACCCTGGTGTTTTTCACTGTGCACTTGTATTCTTCCCTTGTATTAACTTTTTCCTTCTCCCCTTTGCCCATTATTGTCTAGGTATTTTGGACAATCATCCTTTAAATGAATTTTGGCCTTTGCTCAATCTATAGGAACATGCACTCTTACTCAGCTTTCAGTCCAAACACAAATACTGCCTGCCCAATATTTTAAAATACAGCATCCGGATTTTTTAGTGGTCTTATTCTGGATCTTTCCAGTGATTTATATAAAGAAGATGGTTGCATTTTGTCATTTGTTCAGTAGCTCCAAAAGGCAGTCTAGAGATAACATTCAGCACTGTCAGTTTAAAATGACATTTTCCTTCTGTTTCTAGAATTATGCCCCTGCCCCCCACCCTAGTCCCATTCCTTTATGATCTCCCAGCACACATAGTGCCAGCTACACAATCTGGAGCTTAGAGCAGAATAGGGGTTAGGTAAGCCCAGATCAAAAGAAAAGTGTCACAGTATGTGACACGAACATGTGTTAAAATATTAAAATACTTTTAAAAACCATACACATAAGTATAGTATTGTAGTGAATTTGTTTTTCCCAGTGCACTGAATGTTGGGGCATCTCACTGGGAAGGAGCTAGAAGACATGGCTTATTTGTACATAAAGATGAAAGTCCCCAGATAATTTTGTTATTTTATATAAAATTGTGTAAAAGACTACTGCCTACTGTTCTGTTGCCCTTCCATATGCCATTTGTGCATTTCCCTGTTCAAAAAACAACATTTCAGATTTGTTTGGTGGGTGGGGAGTTAATTTACTCCTGGAGTAGATGATACAGGGCACACATAGTGCTTCTTCATGGAGCAAGAGAACTTGGCTATGACTGGTCAGTCACAGTTGATCCATTATCTATGTGTTGGTGGCACTTGGTACATCAAATGTCTTCATTTGTTCCCCATCTGGTTGACCCGCAAACACCTGTGGCCAGTGGCATTTGCCTGGTGAACACCTGTATCAGGGTCTAGAGACACCGATAAATATGTTACAGTGATCCCTTTGTAATGCCCAGTAATAGAAAGTTATCTTTCTAATAATACCAGGGACAAAAAGGAAGCTTGGCTCCTTATATATGTTGTACTAAGTTTACATAAATTGAAGTTCTTTTGCAGAAAGGAGGCTGTTGATATGTAATATGTAATCAAACCTACCTTAACTCTGCATGTTGTGTAATGTTGTTTAAGTCATAAAATTATCTTGAAAACCAATGAAGCAGATACTAAATATAAAACCATTCCATTTGCCTTCCAATAAGAGGCCCATTTCTCAGTATTCATTCATATCCATGTGAGCTAGAAATTTTGAGCACAATTAATTTTATTACTGTGTAACTTAATACAGAACAGGAGTTTTGTATGATCTATATATTTTGGACTTTAATTTTAAATGAATAGAGTTTAACATCGCCTGATTTGGATAGGCTAGTTTTCCCCTTAATTTGTGAATACCAGCATTGTAATTTTGGTACAGTTTATTGACCAGATTAACTGTACCAATTTGGTTATTATCTATTCTAAATGCATTCCTAGAAGCTTTTAAATTAAATGACAGTCTTTTACAAACTAACTCGTCAAATTCCATGTTGGATGCTCATTAACTAGGAGCTACAATTTATATCCAGTCTTAGTAGCCAAAGTTATTTCTAGTAGCCAGCAAGCATATAGTTTAAATGCTTCTAAACATAAAATATCTTTCCCTTTTTACACAGCAAGTCACATTCTGTCCATGTCTCAGAATTAGAGGAAAGGGCAAGTAGCTTAGCCTGAGCTACACAGGTCTCCTTTCAAAAGTTGAATGGCAGTATGCCATAGGAAGTATCCATTTTCAAAATTAGAGTTAAAAAGCCTAGGAGTCACAGTTTCTCCCTCTTAAATAATCTCAAGATTTTTCTCCCCTCCCTATAAGAGCTCTGTGTCACAACTTGTTATGCTTTGTTATTATTGATTGTGAACTCTCTGCTATGGAAACTGAGTTTGAGGGAGAAATTGCAAGTGGGGCTACAGAATGGAGAAAGACTCTGAAGTGAAAAATACTGAGAGGATCTAATAGCAAATGACAGCAAATAAGAAGGGAAATCTGAAATTCCTTCTTCTATCCATTCACACAGGCAAATCGGATAGTCACTTCTGTAGTTAAATTCCCACGATTAACAATAAAATAAGTACGTAAAAATATAAAATGTATTTTTGCACAATCAAATAGATGTAGGAAAATATAAAGCAGATTAATTAAAACAAGCAAACTGAAACTGAAGAGTAGCCCCAGCCCATATCAAAAGTTGTTTTTGTACTGACCTAACTTCAGTGCTGAAGACCTGTATAATTGCTAAATGATGAAGCCAATCCCACCTCTTTTAGCTCTCCAGTGTTGCTAAATTCATGGTTTTTCTGGTAGTGTAGCCAGCATGGTGTAGTGGGTTGAGCATTGAACTGTGGAGACCAGTGTTCGATTCCCTGCACATCACACACTCTAAGCCCCATAAAACACCATGATAGCTTTGCCATAGGATCCCATAAATCGGAAACAACTTGAAGGCACAAAACCACAAAAACAATATAGCAATCTTCCTCCTTGACTGCTTCTTATCACTAAAGTCAAATACTTCTTTTTGCCCTCAACTTTTTGATGAGTTAGTTTGTAAAAGACTGTCATTAAGTATATACATTTTTCTGTACACCACAACAGTACCAGATAATATTTTAGTGGAAGGTACTGCAAGTTGATTTATTCCTCAGTACAGGAACCCCATGCCTTTTGACGCCCCATTATCTGACAAGTCTTCTGACACTTCCAGATTAAGGACAAGTTCCATTAATAGCTCCTGCTTTTTCATCAGTTCTTCTTGCCTACAGTAGTTCTCTTAGGACTGCTCATGGACACTGCTTGCAAAGCAAGCTGAGTAGAGGGAAAAAGTGCAAATCCAGCTGAGAGACTTTGTAAGCAACGCATGTGGATGGTCAGTCCCAGTTGAGCCTCTCTGAGTGGTTCATTCTCCCTACAGTACAGTACATAAATTTTACTTTTCAATGAATTCTATTTTCTGACAGTACTCTGGTCGTTAACCTGTCAGATAAGTGGGGGAATCCTTCATCTTTAGAATCTTCAGTGCTTGACCTTATTAAGGTTTTTAAAGTCCTAGATGTTGTAACAATGAAATGTGTAACAACTTAATCCTGGAATTAACAAATGGAAAAATAATACTATCAATATGTAAAATTGAATTCTTTTGGATTGCTGGCCTCCTAGGTTTTTTACCAGTCCTGTCTTTCCATCACCTTTTCACTTCATCTCCTCCTGTTCTCAAGCCTCTTCTTTACAGCTTGCTTTGCAACCCATTGCTTCTCTATTATTCCTCTTCTCCCTATTCCTTTTCCAACTTTTCGTTAGACGATTTTCCCAGTGAAAACAACCTGGTGTTTCTGTAACTTAGCTGCACTGTTTTAACAGTGAGAACTGACTATGGCAATTATGATGTGACATTGTAATCTGTTCAACCAGTGGTTGCAGCACGGGCCTTAAATATGAAGACAATTTGTATTGTCTATATTAGGGGTCAGAAAATAGCCAAATGCTGTTTTTGAGGCCTCCAGAGCCCACAGCACCCTTTTACAAAAAAATAGGGACTGTTAGGGCATTCCCCTATGACTTTTTAGGCCCAAGAGAGGCTTTTTTCAGTGTTGTGGGTCACTTCCTATTTGAAGAAAAAAAGGACTTTTCTGAGACTTAAACTATCAGGCGATTCCTAAATATGGTGATGCTGCTTCCCCAGCACCCTAGGGAACATGGAGGGATTTGGGGCAGAAAAACGGTTTTTCAGAATTGTAGTTTGTGGTATAGCCCTCCAAGATCCTATGAAGGCTAATGTGACTCCCTAGCAGTTGACCTCCTGCTCTATAGAATAATTGCTACTTACCCCTTAAAATTTAAAAGTAAATTGAATGGAAAAGTATACAAGAAGGCGCACAGATATTTCTATATAGCTGTAAATCTGTAGTTTGGGTAACTTTTGAGCCTCTTTAGGTTCTTTTCACTTGAGTGAAAAGTATGTCTGAGACATAATCATTTGTCATTCACTGATCTTTCTGTGCAATGTATGACAACATACATTGGGTTCTGGGTTGCATTGTTATGTGTACACATGATGGTAAAATTTAATATGACTGGAGTTCTATAGAAACTATGTACTAAAGTACATGATTGGAAATTTTCAACAACTGGAGTTCTCCATAGGTGTGGCAAAGGATTGCATGGAGGTAAAATATTTTAAAACAGCTGACAACAGGGCTATATCCAGCATAACACAAACAGAAAAAGTTCAAGAGGTGGTATTTTGTTAGTGGTTGTACATTCAGGAAATACCTGCATAGATGTTAGAGGAACAGCTAGAACAAGTAAATTCCTCCATTACTCCTCCATTAAGTCATAACTTATGGAAGTGTTTCTGCAGTGGTTTACAAAAGCAAATTGGATTTGATATTTGCACAAATATAGAAACAGAGTTTCCACATGTGATAGAAGCATTGTGCTAGGGAACTTACACCATTGCATACTACCCTTACATTATACAGTTCACCTTCCACACTCACTAGGGTTAGGGACACAGGAACCTCACAAAAGTGGAAAAATCATACATATCAAGATGTGTGTATGTGTCTGTCTGTGGGAAGGGGGCCAAGACAGGCACCCAGGGTCCAAACTAGGTCAGGGGAAAGGAAAGGGGAGAGTCAAAATGATGTCCCTATGCATCCACTTGTTCAACCATCTCCTTCCTTGGGTATGTGGCAAGCGGAAGCATCAAGAAAGGGTTTGTGTTGCTGAGAAATCAGACTGTGAACCATTCTTAGCTGACTAGGCAGCAGTTGGTGGAGGACCAAGACCAGGGCCAAAGGTGGGTTTTTAAAGGACTGATTTAAACAGCCTGATTGAGCCACTAAGGGGGAAGATTTCTCCCAACAAAGAACTTGAGGGGGGACAGGGTTTGGAGGAATTCTCAGATAATCAAATCCATGAAAGTCAGACCCACAAATGTGGAGGGCCAACTGTAAATAAATACCTTTTGGTTAATCCTTTCCATGTGTCATCCTTGATATTGACATGTTGTGAATATATACAGTCTTCCCTCCACATTTGTGGGTTTGACCTTCACAAATTTGATTATTCACAAGGTGCGTGCATGCCTCCTCCCCATTCTCCTCCTTCCATTCCTTTGCCTTTTGCTGGGCATGGAGAAGGAGGGAAAGCACCTGGGGAAAAGGCAAGGGAATGGGGGAGGCATGCACAAGCTTTTCTTCTGCGCTCTGAAGCTTCCGCCTCCCATTCCCTTTTCTCTGGCCCTGGTGCTGAGAATTTACACTGAGGCAAAAGGCAAGGGAATGGGGGAAGGCCAATGTGAGCCTTTCTTCTGCCTTCTGAGTTCCCCCTCCCATTTTCTTGCCTCCGGCCCCAGCATGCAAAAGGCAAGAGAATGGGAGTGGGGAGCCACAGAAGGAAATGGGAGGGAGATTGCAAGGGAGGAGTTATTTGCAGCTTTTCCATTTCAGTGAGGGTTCTGCACCCTGAACTCTAAAAAAAAAGTGGAGAGACCACTGTAGTAACTGATGCAGTAAAAATGTAAACAGTTAACTGCATGCAGATGTCACTCTTGTTAAGTTATGAGTTAATTACACTTATAAAGATACTCATAAGAATTTAGGTAGTATGTTGGAAATTATTTGTGTTATAACAATGAAGTCAGATGATATTTCTTTAAGATAAACAGTTTATAAAGCTAAATTTCCTTGATGCATCTCTCTCTCTCTCTGTCTCTGTCTCTCTCTCTCTCAATTTAGGTAGCTGATCGTTTATTTTCATCTTTTGGTCAAGATATCTTGGATGCTCTTTATTGGACAGCTACAGAACCAAAGGAGAGAAAAAGAGCACACATAGGTGTGATTCCCCATTTTTTCATGGCAGTACTCTATGTCTGTATCCTTTTCTGTGTCAGAATTGAAATGTATTTTTTATCTCTATCCATGCTAAAATATTTTTTAAAAATTTTCGGATGTTGAAAAAAATTTTAAAATCTACAAACCTGCTTTGGAGTACCTAAGAACTGGTGTAATTATTTTAGTATGTTCTTCCTCAATAAAGGTACAAATCTTTATTACAGTCATAGACCAGCATTCCTTAGCAATGTGAAAATAAAACTGTTTTTTCAAAAGAGAGAATTTAGTAGCTTTTTGTTTGTTTAAGATAGCTCAGTTTTACTGTAATTAATGGATTTGCAAGTCAGTGTACTATAGTGGTTTGAGTGCTGGCCTAGGAGTCTGGAGACTGGAGTTCAGATCTTGATAATGCTTTATATATAGCTTTGGTCTTCCTTAGCCTTGGTCTAGAAAGATTCCACCTCTCTAGTCAGAGCAAGCCAGTGTTGTGTAGTGGTCTGAGCATTAGACTATGACCCTGGAGAGTAAGTTTCAGTTCCCTACTCAACCATGGACATCCATTGGAGAATATGCTGCTTCGGAGTGTGATAGAGTCTCCTTCTTTGGGGGCTTTTAAGCAGAGGCTGGATGGCCAATCTGCTGGGAGTGCGTTGATGGGTGTTCCTGCATAGCAGGAGGTTGGACTCGATGGCCCCTGGGGTCACTTCCAACTCTATGATTCTATGATTCTATGAACCTTGAATGTGACACACACTCTCAGCCCCAGAAAACCCTATGATAGGTTCACCTTAGAGTTGCCATATGTTGGAAATGATTTGAAGGTACACAACAAAGTCAGATATCCATTTTTTTTGTCTAGCTTTGCTCATTGTTTCCCTGTGTCTCCATTTTCAATCATTTTTATTATTAATTAAAATTAATACATTTAATTATTAATTAAAATCTACTTAGAATAAAAATTGAATAAAGTATACAAAAAAAGAAACTACAAAGAACACTACCAAATACAAAAAAAAAAGCCCAGAAACTTACTACATAACCTATGAACAACTTAAAATACCTAAATATGAAGCAAAAGCAAAGACAAACAAATAAAAAAAGGAAAGTGGGGGAATGACTTCCAACTGTCTTTTCTGTGGTTATATCTTAAATCCTACAGTCCCACATTGTTCTACTTAACCTCAAAATTACACTTCCATCTATTTATTCAACTCATATTAGTTTTCAAAACCAAGAGTCATGAAATGCCCATCTTTTCTTCAAAAAGTTTGAATTTTCAGTCTTTCAACAAACTTTACTTATGATTTTTCTTTAAGCAAAGTAGATAATTTATCTATTTCTGATAAATCATTCAGTTTTAGTAAGTGTTCCTCCTTACTAGGCAATAAGTCACTCTTTCATTTCTGAATATATAGAATATATATATATAGAGAGAGAGAATATATAATAATCTTGTGGCCATTATAATATATTGAAGTATTCTTCCCAGATTCCTTTCTAGTTGATCATCTATCAGTCCCAGAAGAAAAAGCTCAGGTTTTAATTGAGTATTGATCTTTAAAATTCTCTGTGTCATAGTGTATATTTAGATCCACTACTTTTTGGCCTTCTCACAAGTCTATCACATGTGAAAAAAATTTCTTTCTTCACATTTCCAATATACATTTGCTGTTCTCTTATAAATCTTGGTATCTCTGATGTCTTGTACCAAGAAAACATCTTTTTAGAAAACTTCTCTTTAAGATTGTAATATAAAGTAAATTTCAAACCTTTTGACCAAATCCTTTCCCATTTCTCCATTGAGAGACAGTATTAGAAATGTGTTAAACATATGGGAATATTTAGAATAATACAGTGAGAAGCAGGCCACATTGATTTTTCTGAATGCAGAAAAGGCTTTTGATAATTTAAAGTAGACTTTCCTATTTAGAGTTTTGGAAGAGTTATCATTTGAAGACAACATTATGCCATTGGTTGGATTAATTTATTCTATGCAAAAAGTGCAAACAATAACTAATCAAAAGTTACCCAACCCATGTGAGATACAAAAGGACCAAGATAAGGATGTCCATTGTCACTATTTCTGTTTATTTAAGAGCTCAAATGCGAAAACAGAGATGTTAGGCAGGATGAGATTACAGGCATATATCCTTTTAAAAGAATCATATCAATTAAGGGCATTTTCTGGTGACGTGGTGATTTTGTTGGTGCTGTGCTGACAAATCCACTTGAGAATGCAGAAAGATTAATTTGGGGATTTTGCAAGTTTTAAACAATAGATAGTGATGTGGACTAAAATATGAGGATGAAAAAGCAAATAGAGTTGATGGGGAAAAAACTGGTTTTAGAATAGAAAAGAAGATGAAATATCTGGGTATCAAAATGGCATATTCAAATTGTATGTTGTTCCAAAATGACTACACTGAGACATGGAATGAGATTAAGAAGGACATACTAAATGGGAGAGTTGAAATTTGTCTCTATCAAGTAGTAAAAAAATGAATGTGCTACCTAGGATACTCTTTTTATTTGAGACAATGCCAGTTACTTCAAAAGTCACTTTTCAAGCAGTGGCAGAAGGATTTACCTGGGTTTATCTGACAAAGGAAGAAATCAAGAGTGAAGTTTAAAATATTGCAAAATGCAAAACAACAAGGAAGTTTGGTTTACTCAATTAGAAATTATAATTTGCTACCTGCTGTTTAGTGTGATCTAAAGGGATGGATGTTGCTGAGGAATAAAGGGTCATTAGAATTAGAAGGTCACAATCTGAAGATTTGGATGGCACAATAGTTATGGTATTATAAAATTAAAGTGAATGTAGATTCTAATAATCATTATGTGAAATGTGCTTTATTGATAACATGGACTAGATTCAAAACCAGGTTATGCCAAAAAATGCCATTATGGATCTCAGAGGTACAGGAAGCTTTCTGTAGAAGCTAAAGGCAAGTGGTTAAGCTACCAACATATGTTGGAGAATTGTCAAGGAAAATACAATATGAAAACAAAAGAACAGCTTTTGATGAAAAGTTATAAATTTCACTGTTTTTCCTGTTTACAATTTCTTGAAAGATTTAAGTTGGATAAAAAGAATTATGATTTTGATGAGTAAATCTGAGTTTGAAGTACAAATGATGAACAGATAATTGGTAAAATGTGTAAACTTTTGTTAAATTTTGAGATGGAAGATGAACAAGTGAAGGGCTCTATGACAAAATGGGCTAGAAATTTTGGATGTAATGTACAAATGAAGCATTGGAAAGGATGTGGTCAAAATAGTTGGTTAACCAGATATTAGTGTCTCTGTCTAGTGTTAACAAGCAGAGGTAAGATTGAAATTCTCTTGGTGTGCTGTCCTTCCTGGTGTGCAGCAGTCTACTGCTTGAAATAGAGAAATAACCCAAACTCTTTAATGAATGTATCCAAATATCAATGGCCGGATCACAGAAACTTTAGGAAGACAATGAAATAATTGAGTCAGAATTAAAGCAAGATGAATGAAGACCTCGTGTGAGCATGACTGAATTCATATTTGGTCTTATTTTGTGGTGGTGATACTGACAAAGAATCCCCATTTCTTTGCCACCATTGTGCCCATCCAATGCTATTTTGGTTATAAAAGGCTTTCTCCACATAGATCTGGTGGTGCAGCCTTTGAAGGCCTGCTGTAACCAATTTGTAATAGCATGATGTTTGCTATTTAACTGCCTAGCCTCAAAACTCACTAGAAGACCTGGGATATCACTGTCATCACTCACGATATGAAATGAGAATGGATACACCCTCAGTCTCATGAAGCCATGGCAAAATTAATGAATTTTACATTGATTCGTTTGAGCCCCCCCCCCCCAATTTTTTTTCAGGGAGGGTTGTAAGAAGGAAGAAGAAGTGATCTGACCCATATTTTAAAATTATCCCTGATTCTCCTATTTCAGTTATTTCCTAATAGTGTTCCTCAAGATATGTACTCATCCAGTACAACCAGCAATGAATTTTGGCACCAGCAAAAATCATGACAAGTCTGGAACTGCGAGCTAATGGGTAATAGTATGTGAAGTAATTATTTTAGGGCCTCCGCACATCTACTGTCAATATTCTTTCAGACTTCATTACAATGACATTTTTTGATATATTCCAGATACTGCTTTCAAAGATACCTATTGTATGAAGGATGCAAATTAAAATATACAGTTGTTATACTTAAATAATACACAAAAACCTATGTAAGATTTTTTTTCTTCCCTGTTAGTCTTAAAAATCCTACTGGATTCCTTTATGTCTTTTTATGCTTAAATAAGATGAGCTATCAGTGTGGTCTGAAGAATGTTATGTTACATTGGAAAAATGCTGTCAAATCAATTATCAAGTCAAAAACCCTTGTGGAAATGTATGAAATCTACAGCTAATGTAACTGTGCATGTGATGCTTTTGGTGACCCGTGGCCACTAGTGTTAGCACAGCAGTGTTACCACTTGTTCATTCTTGTCTTGGGAAAATTGGAGTCATACAATGAACTGGTAACTGTGTGCTGAAATTAGTAGTTAAGAAAAATGATTAGGCTTATGAAATAGTCTAGCAGATTCATGGTTGAAGTTCTGTATTGGTTGTTTCTGGGAAGGAATATAGGTCAGAATTCAGAAGACTATATGTAGTAGACTAATATTTTCTTAAAGCCTTTTCCTTAACACATTTGACTACAGTCTTGCATGCAATTCTTATAATGGTCCAAGCAACAACACTCAATGTAGCCTTCAATTCCCACAATAAGTCACTTCTAACTATCATGATGTCTAACAATGTAAGTGTTGGATAGATGTAATACTTGCCTTACAGGTTTTGACAAAATGTCACTGTAACATTATGTCTTTCCAAAGAGCAATTATGATGTTGCAACATATCTGTCAAAATATATACAGTAATTGATTGTTTAGGGAAAGTATTTTAAATTGAATTGTAAAAAAGGAAATCTGAGATGAGGACACATTTTCTTTAAATTACAGTTTGTTGAAATAAAAGGAAGTGTCTTCAAGAAGTTCGAGAAGAACAATCTGTTTCAGATGTCAAATAGTGGTATGTATGTATTTATTTTTAATCTGTGAATGATTTTGCTATAAATATAACATGTGATGCTACTATTTAAGTGGTGAAGAAGAGATCGTCTGCCTTCTCTGCCTTCTCCAGAGAAGATAACTTCCCTATGTTTGCTTTGAACAACAGAAGAGTTTCTTCATTACCGCACCTCTCCCCCAGTATACCAAGTATGATTCATTTTGAAGTATTAAAACCTTCTTATTTGGAAAGGTTTTGGTCTTTAGAAGTTGGATTGTACAGCTTGGTTTGCTGCAATTAATTCATTATACTTCCCTTGATATGTTTTTATTGATCCATAGTTTTTTATTAGTTTTTGTTTTGTTTTTGTTGTTTTTGCTGGCTTGTTTCTCTCTTTTTTTAAAAATTGATGGTATGTCATTATACAGTATTTTATCACTTTTTCTTAGCTGTCCTGAGTAATATGAGGAAAGATCGGATGTATTTTAAATAAATAAATATTACATTTACTATATAAATTACACATCCCAGAGATGGGGTATTGGAGCATATTTCTCCAACTTCCTTAAAACACAGTGGCCAATACCCAATAGCATATTTCCCTTTCAAACAGCAGTGGAACATGAACTTTTTCTCCTCCCACTGTGGCCCTCTGTGGCAGCAAAGACATGCTGCTGTAGTTCCCAGCCCTTTGAGACCGGGAGCAGGAGGAACAGCAGTTGCCATTTCTGATGAAAGCAACAGGATCCAGTAGACGTACTCATGCAGCAGAAGTTCATAAGACAATATGAATTGCTACATCCTGTTCGTTTCTTTGAATTACCATATTTTTTTAAAAAAAATATTAATTTTGAAAATATTTTAGAATGTTGCCCAACCACTTTAAAACATTTTGGTTTATTGTTTTAAAAAAATTAATTATGTCTTATTTCTGTTCCCTGTCATTCCAAATTTTGTTTCTGAATTTTTCCTTTTTGGATGAGGCAGAATGGAATGATTCCCTGGTGATTAGATACTGTTTTTTGATATAGCTTAGGTGTAAACTTGCTGATAGACAAAGACTGTGTTTTGAAAAGGTGGTGAGCAGATGATCCTAAAACATAGGTGATGGGAGCTGTACTGTTGAGGCTGTCTCCCTCCCTGCCTCTATCCCAGTGCAATAGCTTGAGCAGCATCAGGCTTCTCTAGTGCTTGGATAATAAATCCTCAGAGGTTTTGTAGGTTATCACTAGTGCTGCTTGGCTGCTTTCACTCACTCTGCTGGCCAGAAGCAGAACAGTAAAAGTCTCTGACTTACATATATCTTGTATCTGCCAGGAGTTGGTTGCTTGCCCTTGGGATGCACACAGAACCTGCACAGTTATGGCAGTGGAATGCTGTGAATTTTATCAGAAAGTTTATTAGATCTCTTTACATCAGCAGCTTTCATTCCCACTTGATTAAGTTCAGCTGGCAGCAGTGTAAACCTGTTAACAGTTTTTTTCCTTAATGAAGTCTTCAACCACAGCTCTGCTGAAGTAAAATAGTATATTCTTCTCTTCTCCCAGTCTACCCTCCCATGAAACAGTGTTTGAGAAATTACAGATGATTTTTGCATATGTCTTCCTGAATGTTCTTCACTGTAATAGCTCTCTAGGAAAATGAACTCTTTGAAAATAAAAATCAAATCATTTTTCTTTTTAGACATCAAGGAGAGATTCACCAACTATGTGCTGTTACTGATAGTTTGTTTAAGAAATATGGAACAGTTTTCTTGGAATCCAGGTAATGTCTGCTTCTCAATAAGATGTAGGAAAAAATGAAACATTACTGTATGTTGACTGCCAGCATCACACAAATGATTTGGCTATACCAATTTTGATTACAGGAATGGTTCATTTTTTTTTATAATTCGGTTGTTATCTTTCCATTATAACTTCAATACATTAACTGAGGTCTTTGCAGTATACAATTAGAAGTACATTTGGATTGCTACTTGATAATAATTTAAGTAATTTAATAAGTTATATATAATAAGTATTATATAATATGTTGTTGAATTCTCATACCGTGTTAACTGTTCTTGTTTGCTTGTTTGTAATTTGTGATTTTAACTGTGTTAAACTGTTAAAGAAGCGGAGGAATTTTATTTTTTGTTATTGTTGTGTCTAGTTCAGTCCAAGGTGGGATGAGTGTATCCAAGGGTAAGCATTGCTGTTTCTGTTAGTAAAGTACATCCAATGATGACAGTGGTCAGAATTTGCTGGGCTTAGAATACACCCCTTCAAACAAACACCACTTAATACTGGGAGTCCAAGGTTTAACGTGGGTGTAGTTGAAGCCCAGTTGCTATTATTGCTGTAGTCCTGAGAAGGAAGTGAGTATGAAAACTACTGCACATGTTATCTTTCCTTTCAGGCATTGATTTATTCACATGGGCCACAGTCTAGAACCCCATGCTTATAAAAGCCTCTAACTCTCTTGGCTTAGACAAAATGTCATTTAATATTGGTGTCAAGTCCTGCTGCTTGTGTTTGGAAGGCAGGACTGGAGATTTTTCATGGGAAGAGAGATTTTCTCTTGCAGACAGTCACCTTACACTATGAAGCAGTTTTCTTTCCCTTCCCTCAAATTTCTGTTTCTCAGAAATATTTAGGCTCCAGCCTTGGGCCTACCATGTTTATGAGAAAAATTTCAATATCTAGTAGAGATGGAAGCTACACATTGTTTTAAAATGCTCAAGACTTCATTTTTGATTTTGCAGCCACATATTTGATGAGTTCGTTCGTGGAACTGTGAGTGTGTGTTTTTGGGAGCACACTCGCATACTAGCCCTGTATTGTCAAATGCAGTTGGCAGCAGTGGCTCTCCGGGGTTTCAGGACAGAGTCTTTCATTGTCCTACCTGGTGAACCTTGTATTCTCCCTTCCCAGTTTATCTTCTAGATAAGGTCCAGTCCTGATTAGCTTCCAAAATTACATGAGATTATTGTGACAGGCCCTTGCTTCTAGATTTGTGTAGCAGTTCCCCAATATGAGAAGGCATCCTGTCTTACCATACAGCTCTGTCTCTCCTGTTACAACATCATCTATTGGTAGAAGGGTGAAGGTTTTCAATCTTTATTTAGAACCATTTAATGATTTTATGGTAGTGTGTTTTCTGTGTTGCATTATATACTGTATACAACTGAAGTTGAGTCAATGTTTACAAAGATAAATTGTAACATTTATTAAGATAATAATAAGAATAAAGTAGTGTGTTAGACTTCAAATACAGGTCAAGATTGATACATTTCTTCAGTTCACTTTTTAGACAATGTAACAGCGAATTCCCTGCTCAGAAACAGTTCAATTATATTTTTAGCCTTTCACATAAGACACAAATATCATATAACAGTCCTTTGGCTAAACTCCCACCAAAGGCTTAAATCCCAGTCTAGGTCACACTCTGTGACCAAATCCTATTAGGGCTAAATTACTCTTCTGCTTCTCACTAGGCTTCCACTGAGAACTAAGCCTCCCAACACAACCACACTCTCTGACTGACTTAGGGACTCTACTCCCTAGCTCCTTGTTAGGGTCTCACTGAAAGAATCCCAATACCCATAGGTCCTTGGCTTTATATAACTTTTTCTCTCAACCACAAGCCCCTCTCACACACTACTGGGCTTGGCTTCTCTCCTGAGGTGCTATTCTAGCACCTGCTTCCAGACTGCACTGGCACTTCAGATAGCTACAACCACCAGAACTTCATCACAATTATATTCAGGGTGATTTGAAAGTGGTGCCCTGACTGTAAAGATTGTTTTCAGTAGTTAAAATCGCTGCAAAAAGTTTCAGAATCTTGGGATGATTTCTGAATTTGTTTGTTGTTGTGTGCGTTAAAGTCATTTTGAACTTTAAGACAGGATTTTCTTGGCTAGATTTGTTCAGACAGTAGGGGGGCTTGTTTTTGCCTTCTTCTGAGCCTGAGAGAATATTACTTGTCCACGGTTTCCATGACTGAGTGAAGATTCAAACCCTGGCCTCCAGAGTTGTAATCCAACACTCAAACCACTACACCACTCTGGCATATACAACTTATATACAACTAATTAGTTACAGCATTGTTTTCAGTAGCTTGAATCTGTGAGAAAAGCTATTTTTTAGCTTGTATATACAGATTTTACCCCAAGAGCAATTGGAAAGATACTGTGTGACACAATGTTTATGGCCATGGAATAACTCTGGCAGATGGCACTGTGTGGAGCAGGGATGGGCAGCTTTTGTGGAGCAAGGGACCTCTCCCACCATCCCCCAATTTTTTGTTTTAGTTTTTTTAGTTTTTTTCCCTTAAACCTTCCCATCTTCCTATCCTCAAATTGGGAGATGTGCTGAGGGATCTTGGGGGCTTCAAAAATGACCTTATTGGTCCCATGTAGACTGCACTTTCTCTACCCTGGCACAGAGATTGTAGAAAAGTCTGCAGTTCTTTCTCAGTATTCCATTGTTTATAATCTGTAGATCTTCATACATTCGGCTTTGAAGAGTATGCATTTACATGTCATCATTTGCTTTTTGTCCCATATCAGCTTTGTACAAGCAACATTTCTCTTACTATTACAGATCACCTTTGGGTGTTGTTTCCAGATGTTTGTATGGTGATTGCCTCAGAAATTGCAGTGGACATTGTAAAACATGCTTTTATAACAAAATTCAATGATATCACTGCTGATGTAAGTATCTAGTTTATGTGCAAAACACTGAATTTTGCAATTGAATTGGCACAATCCACACACCACAGTTTGCAGAGGATTCCTATGGGGATTTTAATTAATTAATTAATTGATTGATTGATTGATTAAACACTCTCCCGCATCCTCCGTTTCTCCTGTTATGGGCTTACAATAATTTAAAACAAATTCAGCTAGAATATTATATTACAGACATTTAAATAATTAAACAGTTTAGTTTCAAAGCACATTGCTCCCGTCCCTTACGTGTACATCAGTATGGTTGCTGGCAGTGCTTCAGATAGAATTTTTTGTCTTTTTGGACCATGGTTACCTTCCTTCTCTTTTGCCTTGTTAGAAGTTACCTCCATATGCACATAGGCAAGAAGAAGAACCCTCTTTTCATTTAATGGGAATTATCTACTTAAAGATAGGAATCTGATTGCTAATACTTGTTTTTCTCTGTTGAGTGACTATTTGAAGACCAATAGGAATACAGTCCTCCCTCCACAGTTGCAAGTTTCACGTTTGTGAATATGATTATTCATGAGGCACCTGCTTGCCTTCGCCATCTCATTCTCTTGCTTTTTGCCTGGAAACGCCTGCCTTCCTTCTTCATGCCTGGGCAAAAGATGCGAGGGAACAGCCCCATGTGCAGGGAAGGAAGGCATGAATGAGCCTTCCTCACATTCTGCACCCCTCCCATTCCCTTGCCTTTTACCTGGGCACAGAGAAGGAAGATAGCACATGTAGGCAAAAGGCAAGGGAATAGCAGATAGAATGGGGGGAGTATGCATGTGCCTTCTTTATGCACAGGGCTGCCCTTCTCATTCCCTTGCCTGTTGTCCAACTGTGTGGAAGGAAGACATACATGCCTGGGCAAAGTACAAAGGAATGGGAAGGGGATAATGGGAGGGAGCTCATGTGCGCATTCTCAGTGAGTGGGGCTCCCCTCCCATTTGCTTGCCTTTTGCCCAGGCACAGAGAAGGAAGGCACACATGCCCAGGCAAAAAGGCAAGGGAATGGGAGGGGAGGGGAACTGCTCAGCTTGGGCAGGGGGGAGTTATTCACAGTTTTTAGACTTTTGTGATGATTCTACACCCCAAACGCTAGCCAAAGTGGAAGGGCCTTTGTATAATTCTTTAAAAGATGCAAGTCTCAAATATATTTTTTATAATTAAAATTTGTAACAGAAGGGATTATATTGGGAATATTAATTTTAATAATGATGTATTGATTTGTGTTTGTTTCTTTGTTCTCAGGTCTACAGTGAATACAGAGCAAGCCTTGCATTTGACCTTGTTAGCAGTCGACAGAAAAATGTAAGTATCAGAACAAAAATGGCCTGTTGTTACACTAAATGATGCATGTCCTTTTGTTCTTGAAAATGGAAGCCAATTGTATATTAGAGGATACAGTCAGCCTTCCACATTTGTGGGTTTGACTTTAATGGATTTGATTATTTGCAAGTTTCTTCAACCCCTACCCCCCACCTCAGGCTCCTCTTTCTGGGAGGAACCTTCCTCTCAGCATCTCCAATCAGGCTGTGCAGCCCTTTAAAAAACTGTCTTTAGTCCTCCTCCTCCACCACCAGCTGTTGCTGTTGCCTGGCCTACTAAGGAAGGCTTGTGGCCTGATTTCTCAGCACCACAAACTCTCTTTCAGTGCCCCCCCTTTCTGTCTCTTTTCTCTGACCTGGTATGAACCCTGGTGCCTGCTCTTCCCTCAGCCCCCTTCCCACAGACACACACATGCACGTTTTGATATTTGCTATTTTTCCACTTTCATGAGGGTTCTGCACCACTAACCCTAGTGAATGTACAGGGCTGGCTGCAGTTTATTTTCTAATGTTATTGAAAACTGACTTTATATAGGGAATTAAAAGGTGGTGTACAGTTATAAAGAGATTTATTCAAACTGTCACGTTACGTTAAAAACAGTTTACTTTCTGTCTTAATATTACATTTAAAAATGTAGTTATCTGCAGCATGAAAACTACTGTTTCTCCTGCATTAGCATCCTTTTCCATTATTCTTTACTCTTGCAACATAGATCTGTGGACCATCTGAGACAAAGAGCATAACTCACTGGTAGTTTTTTGTATACAGATCTCCTTGAGACGTTTGGTTTACTTTACTCAGAAACAATCCTATCCCCATGAGAGAATACGGTGATGTCTAATATTCCTTATAAGATGTGGAAGTTTTTCACTAGTGTACTCATAGGGGCTTTATTGTTAAGAAAAACCATTAATTCATTCATATATGAGACAGATACGCTAGGTTTAAAGTTTATTCTATAATCATATAAGGATACCTGTTACATTCTATATTTTTTTACTTTTCATGAAGTCTTAGGACCTTCTATTAGATAATGTAGTAATAATATAGTGTTTTAGTGTCTTGGCAATCTGCTGGTGTGGTGTGAACTCACTTGATCTTCCCTTATAAGTTATTCAATTTAAGCTGCGTTAATTCTGCAAACACATATTTGTCTATTTGCAAACCCAGTTTTGCCTGTTAAAATATGTTTTGTTCTTTCCAAAATAGCATGCATATATTGTATTTATTGCTTTTTAGAAAGGCTGTCAGAGAGGCTTACATATTTTAAGATTTTTTCAACTTTTTTCTCCAGAAATGGTTTTTACAAATAAAAATATGATATTGCCTACTATCAAGTTATAATCTAAAAAGACAAGGGAGCAAAAGGAGAAAGGAGCTGGGTGAGAAAATGAAAACAATGATAGTCACATGCCAGTTCTTAGTATTGTCTGGATCTTATAAAAAGTGGCTTCAAAGCGGCTGTGGTTGGTGGTCTTAATAATGAGCAGCTGCCAAAGAAACAGCTCAAAGAAAGGAGGAACCAAAAATTGCTGGCTTCTTGGATGAGCCAAGGGGTGGCCCTGCTTCCTATCTCTGTCTTTAGTTACAGCCTGCTGGAATGGCTTTGGGAAGGAGAGACATAACCAGATGGACATGGCTTATCAGCAGAGAACACCCTGTACTACTTCTCTACCTCTGCTACCTCTACCTGGTAGCTACTGCAGAGACTTCTGATACTATCTAAAATGTGTGACTAATCTCAGTGGAACTTGTTCTTTTACTTTCTTTTTTTGCTACAATAGTTTTTAAAACTCAGGTTCAGGTCTTTCTCCCCAGGCATACACAGACTACAGTGACTCTGTTTCCAGAAGAATGGGTTTTATTCCACTCCCACTAGCTGTTTTGGTAAGTCATGTTTTACTTATTTCAAAATCCCTGAGTAGCTAGAGAAAAAAGAAAACCTACCAAAGTCCAAAGCACTACGTATTTTTTGAACCTTTGAATTAGAATCTCTGCAGGGGAAACTGTGTGAGGTAAACACAGACAGGGCAATCTGTCCAAGTATTGCAAAGTAAACATCAGTGTAGAAGTGAAATTCTCAATTTTGTTGGATTTTAACAATAAAATATCTGTGGACTTTACAGCACTGACTGGCAGGCCTTCTGAATGTCTTTTTCAGTATATGTTCAGCTGAAACCAGCCTTTTTGGTTACGTATTGTAAAGAAATAGGAACATACCTATTTTACACTGAAACAGTTATGATAACATTTTAGTTGTGCTAATGGAAAACACAGGTATTACAATCCTGTGACAGAGAAGGGCTCAGGAGATGTAGCCTTTTAAATAAAGCACCAGTTGCTCATAAATGTGAAACATGTAGTTTATGTCCTGGCCAGTTTTTTTATTCCAGCGAATCCCATTCAGGGCCTAGTGCAGAAGCAACAATCTCAGTCAGTTAACTGTGGTTATGAGATTATTAAGTCTCATCTGTTCTCCCTAACTTTTCCTGCATGGCAACTTTCCCTCATTCTTCATTTGCCTTTCTTTGGCACTTGTCTTAACTATATCTTAACCAGAATTGCTTCTTGGCAAGAGTTTCTAATTAAGTTGGACTTTGCAGCCCTGGATGCATATTTAAAGGTACTGAGAAGGATTTAGGTATGCAGAACGGACTAGAGGAGGGGATCTCATGACCCACTTTTAAGGATAGGATTGTGTTACTGGAAACATAATACTTTATGTTGCAAATAATAATTAATTTTATATAGGGATGTCACAAGTTACTTTATATGACAAGGTTTTTTTTCAGTATTTTAAAGAGTTAGAATTGTTTTGTTTGCTTTACTCTAGTTATTTCTCTTTGTTTTGTAAAGTATGGTCTGTTGTTTTAACAAATACTTTCCTCTCTAGCTCATCAGAGTTATTACAAGTTCAGTAAAAGTACAGGGAGTCTTGGCTTATGCCTGTGTTGTGCTCTTCTATTGTGGGTAAGTGCAGATATGAACATTTATGAAGTTTTTCTTAATTTATATAAATATAAATATAAGAATAAAGCATATGTTCACAGAAGAGGCGAAGTGTATTGAAGGCGTTCAGTGTCCACACTTTGTTTCAGCGTTAGATTTCTCAAAGAGAAATACACTGAATTTTAAATAGGCCTCTTTAATCTTATTTTAACTTCCATTATATGAGTTCCATCAAAATGGAATCATATTTAGAGAAAAAACTAAAAGCTTAATAGAAATAATAAATTTCTTTGGATTTACTTTAAGCACAATGAAAACTGTATCTGTCCCTGTGATAATTCATAGGTCCTCCTACCAGGCTAGCGAACTGTGATGGCAAACGTGTTTCATTTGCCTTGCAGAAGTGTGACTATGAACAGACATGATACTGCTACTTCCATTGTTTTTAGCAGGTGCCTGTCGGGGATTGGGAAGAGAACATACTGGCTGTCTTCTCTTCCCGTGGTTCTGTCTCAGATATGGAAGAAAGTCTTAATGGATTGGATGATAATGCTGTATTAGGCAAATTATCAAATGGTGGTCTATTAGAGTCATTTTAAAAATCTTGTTTTCTTCTGCAATAATGAGTAAAATACTCCTAGCACCTATGAATAATACTTAATTCTCTATTGGTTTTTTTTCCCCTAAATGTTAGAAATTATGGGGTGCTCAAACCTAAGAAAGTATGGGTTTGTTTTCATAGAAATGTTTCTCTAAATGTTCTTTTGCTTAAGTTTATGAAGAGTGCACTTCATACAATCTTTATTTATAGAATACCCCTTTTCTACATACTACATCAGTGGTGTAAGATGTTGATACTCAGTGGTAACTCTTATAATGGTAGGATATTTAGGATATATACAAAAATAAAACAGTTTTGAACAGGTAGTCTTGAATTGTTGCTGTTCTGTGACTTCAAGTCCTTTCCAACTTAAGGCAATCCTATCATGGGGTTTTCTGGGGGCTGAGAGTGTGTTATGCGCCCAAGGTTTTGATGGCTGAGTGGGGAATCCTCAGGATCATAGTCCAACATTCAAACCACTATACCGTTCTAGCTCTTAGTCATGAACTAGCTTAAAAAAAAATTAAACTTTCTAAAAAAATCTCTTCTCAGGACATGCAACTATATGTGCTTCTTTTTTAGGTTAATATCTCTCAAAGTACTTAACAGCATTGTGCTTTTGGGGAAATCATGCCAGTATGTCAAAGAAGCAAATATGGAAGAGAAATTGTTTAACCCTCCTCCTGCCAGCACCCCAGGCAAACCTCTTGCTAAACCACAGAGCAAGTACAAGTCTACCCAAGGTAAGTGGAACCTTTTTGTTTCCTTTCAGTTCTGTGGTATCCCATGATTGCTACAAAGTGCAACTGTGTTTTTTGGGCTCAGAAGCTCAGTTCACAGGAAACTGTAAAGGTCTGTGTAACCTAAAGTGTTGTCTTCAGTATTAATCCAATAAAAGCTACCTTCTTAATTTCTCACTTTAAATAACTGGTGACATTTGGGGAGAGTCCAACCAGAAGAGACCTGAATAGAAAAAACAGGACAAACAGGCCTGAATTTTCATCTTCCTTAAGAGCAACTTTGCAGCAGAACTTGGAAATGTCTGAGGGTTTATTGTGGGAACAGGCAGGAATTGCCAAGGGCCTGAAGAGCATGTTGCATATTCCAAGAATTATGATGCCTTGGAAATAGCATTAAGTACACAAAGAGCCCTCCTAGATCAGAGTGGATCAGGTAGGGAGCCAGTCTAGTCCAGCGTTCTACTTCCAGTCACGGGCAGAAGTATGCTGTAGCAAAGCTTCCAAGCCAGAAAAGAATGCAGCAGCTCCCCTGCTATTTGTGTCTCCAGCCTCTGATTATCGTGGTCACCATTTTGCTGTAATGCCTGCTTGGAACAGAAGCTCATTTATTTGGTCCTTTTTAAGAAGCATTTCTAAACTAGGGGACATTTCCTTAACCAGAATATATTCCCTAAGTTACTTAATGAATGAAGAGGGGGTTTTCCCCTCTCCCCCCAACTCAATTTAATTGGATTATCTTGACTTTTGAGTATCATGACAATAGGAGAAAAGTCCTCTCATGGAAATAAACTGAGTCCTTTGAATCAACAGATGTCAATTCGTTAAACTGGTATCAGTGATTCCTGTGATGATTGTTCCCATCCTGTTGTAACATGTTGAGAAAAGTCACCACACATATTAGAACCTTTACATGAATCCCTATACTCATCTTGGCAACCCCTGGTATTGTGGAATGAGGGCCCTGATATTCATAGTGAGTATTCCGGGCCAACATGGTTTTTGCTAGGGAGTTGCACCCAAGAGTGCCACTCTGTAACAACTATTGAGATTCAGCAATTAGATGAGATTGTGTCACAGTTTCAGTTATGAATAGACCTCTTAATTGTATTAAATCACATTGGGCTGGAATAATTTAAAATCAGTTGTATATAAATATACTCAATTTCAGGACACACTGTTCTTAGTTAACTTCGCCATATACTTAAAAAGTAGGAGACATTTATATATTTAACCTGTGCTCTAATTTTGTCGTTTAAAACTTTACTCATATTTCCAGGGCTTAACCCCAAACATAATTTTAGCTGGTTAATTAGACATGATTCTGACTTGAATTACACAGTTGCATTTTGCATAATGTAACCAGAGAGGGAAGTAGAATCTTTGTCACTGTTATCATATTGCTCCATATAGAAAACTAGTGTATGACATTGCCCAGGATTTTATTTTCTCATAAGTAATACTTGTTAGAAAGATTTGAGATCCTGTGTCTCTAATTCCCCAAACTGTCTTGTCCATTACCTGTAACTTTTCCCCATATTCCCCAATCCAATCTGTATTCAGAGTTATTAACATACAGAGGTTGGTTCCTGAGGGAATACACTGCCCTCCTCCTTGCTGCTAGGCCTCATCTCTATAGCAACCAGCCAGGCCCAAGAGCTCTCTGGCTGAGAATTCTAAAGGCCCCTACCTAAACTGCAAACCCCAGGATTCCATGGAATTGTCTTAGGCAGCCAATCATATGAGATCTTTGCCTGACACAGACAAACAAACTTTGACTTTTATATATTAGATGGCTTAGTAGTGAATTTTGCAATAAATCTAAGTAATATGGAATAATGTTTTCTTTAGTCCTACATGTATGCCAGTCCTCCATTGGATACCATATAGTTCAAAAATGTATGTCTTACACTTGCATCCCATTTTTATAAATGGCTCCAGATATTTCCCCGTTTAGGAGGCTTACAAGGTCTACCCTTGCATATCTTCAGTAATGATGAACTATCGGAGACACTTAGTCCTTTCATCAAACCCCCAATACAGCATAGCTTACAAGCAGAACACGGTCCAGTGGTGTATTCCATTGCATCCTACTCCTTCTCTCAGAATCTTGCTTCTTCTTCATGGTCTCTGTGCCTCATACATTAGGAGCTTTTGCGCCTACGCGGTAGCGTTCGGAAGATTCTAGAGCTTAGTAGCTTGGCGGGAACCCCTCCCCCATGCCTGTACTGAGTATGCTCAGCCCGCCGAGCAACGGTCGCTCCTCAGTTCTTTTTCGTCCGCCTCAGCGAATTGAAGGTTCTTAGCTTTGCAGCTGCCTATTAGACTTTCGGTTTGTTTTTTCTCTTCAAACCATCCGCTCTTCGATTGCCTTTTATGTCTAACCCCTTCTAACTCTTGCATCCTTTTGAACGCAAGAGCGGACTCCCCCTTCTTTTTCCTGAGGGAAACCCTAAACGTATTAGCCATGTGCTGTGTTGTGGCCTTCAGCCTGGAGAAACCTCACTACCAGGAGCCAGTAATGTTTTTCTTGGCGTGCCCAGCGGCCATGCCCTCCTCAGTACCGGATGCTGGCATCGGGTTCGTTACTGTTTCTGAGGCCCCATTTGGGCGCGGCATTCTCCAATGGGCTCAGGTAGTTGAATCCTCCAGGACGTTTTTCGCCACCCAGCGCAAACAGCCTCCTTCCCATGGCACCCGAAAGGAGACGGGGAAGAAGGAAAACAGGAAGGAATCTTACATGCGGCTGAGAGAATGGACCCTCCAGAGATCCTCGAGGACCAAACCTTACCCTCGCTGCCTCAGTTTCCCCGCTCGGTTACCCTGAAAGGATGGACCGCCCGGAGGATGAGGACAAGACCGCCGGCCCGGCATGCCTTCAGACCCGCCTATGCTCGCTACCGTGGTCTCTCCGCTCGCCCACCCTTAGGGGATGGTTCCGTCCGGAGAACAATGATCAGACCTCTGGCTTGACCGCGCCTTCGGGCCCGCCTACGCTCGCTGCCGGCGGTATCTCCGCTCGCCCACCCTTCGGGGATGGTTCCGCCCGGAGAACAAGGATCAGACCGCAGGCTTGGCCGCGCCTTCGGGCCTGCCTACGCTCGCTGCCGCGGTCTCTCCGCTCGCTCACCCTTTGGGGATGGTTCCGCCCGGAGAACAAGGATGAGACCGCTGGCTCGGCTGCGCCTTCGGGCCCGCCTTTCGTTGTCGCCGCGGTCTCTCCGCTCGGTCTCCCTGAGGGGATGCATCGCACAGAGGATGGGGACAAGACCGCTGACTTAGCTATGCCTTCGGGCTAGCCTAGCCTCACTGCCTCAGTCCCTCCGCTTGGTCACCCTGAGGGGATGAACCATCTGGAGGTCGAGGACCAGACTGCCGCCTCGGCAGTCCCCTCTTTTCGGGCCAGCCTATCCTTACTGCCACGGTATTCCCACCCGGTCACCCTGAAGGGTTGGACCGCCCAGAGGATAAGGTCCAGACCTCAGGCCCTGAACGCGCCCGATCTCGTCTGATCTCGGAAGCTAAGCAGGGTCAGGCCTGGTTAGTACTTGGATGGGATACCGCCTGGGAATACCGGGCCTTCGACGCTAACCTATCCTTGCTGCCGCAGTGTGTCTGCCGGTCAGTCTCAGAGGAGGGACTGCCGGGAGGATAGTAACAGTCAGTCGCCGCAGCTGCGGAAGACCCATTTGGAGGGGGCCCCTCTCTCTCAGCCACCGAGGGCCCTTCTCGTGCACATATGGCTGGGAACACCTTTACCGGGAGTAACCGGTGTCGTATCATTCCTATTCAGCCACATATAGAGCTCGATCCCGACCCAACCTGAGGCACTGGTCGGCAATTGCATTGTTGCTACCTTTTCGGCCACCAACGTCTCTCTGCCTCTGGCTGCTCCACCAGTCCCGTCCATGGCACCGATGATGGTCCCCCGACCATGCCTATGACTTCATAGGCCCAGGAACCATAACCAAATTGTTATCCGAGTCTGGCTGACTCCTTACAAATCTCAACCCTGTCTTTCGAGAATGTGTCACACCCGGCTCCATCTATCCGGGACCCGGTGTCCACGTGCATCACTCAGCCTCCCATAGGAACCCCCCCAGACAGGTTCTATCCTTTTCTGATGCACCTCCCAGAAGATCAACAGCCGAGTGCCACACAATTCTTAATGAATCAGGGACACTCGATAACCAATACATCATGTCGGCTACTCGTTCCGCAGAGGTGCCACTCCTGCTCCAGCGCCTTGCACAGCTGAGATCCAAATCTCCAGGAGGAAAGCCACAGATGCATTGAAGACCACCCATTGACGGCCTGGGTCTACTCTGTGCCACTAGTTAAGGCCCCACGGCAGACAGATGCGTGGCTCAGATCATCGAGCCTGCAAACTGACATCAGGGGAAGGATGGCCAGGGGCTGTTTATTGCCACATCGCATAGGCGATGTACCATCCACTCAAGGGACGCCTGCCTGACAGGAACTGTGCCACAGGTCGTTGTCCTCGACCTCTCAACCTCAGTCGCCTCGTTCGACCCCCCTCCCCACTGTCTACTCTCTTCGTAGACCTCAATTTTCTTCTGCGAAGAAGTCCTTGTCTGGGACGAAGTCCCTTTCTTGCCCTCCTCCGCAGGTCACCCCATGTCACCTCAGATTGGGGCAATCTCCACATCGTCCGTCTTGCCTATGCCGCAGCACGGCTCTGCCGGAACAGGTCCAGTCCCTGCTTCAAGAGGAGTGTTCGATAAACTTCTGTCCTCGCCCAGTACCACTGGTCTCTTCTCCAGCACAAATGATACCAATGGTTCGCAGTCGACCATACCTATTATCAATACAGGGAGCTACTGTTCGTACTCTCTACCGCCCCAGGGTCTTCACCAAATGCATGGCCCTGGTGGTATCGTGCCTGTAGGTGAAGGAGGTCTCGATCTACCCCTACCTAGATGACTGGTTGATGCTGGTGTCCTGCAGATGCCCTCCATTCTGTCCTGTCTTGGTTGGGCTGCGTTTGTGGTCTTTCAACGCCCTGACGCTATCAGCGAGGAGAACCCACCAACTCATCGGGTACAGGGCCTTGACTTCCGCCGTGACTTGCAGTCTAGGCGAATACCTCCGCGGGTCTGTCAATCCCTGCTTTGGTGACAGTCTTACAACTATCTCCTGTCAGGGATGCCTCCTCAGAGCCGTCTCCATGGCTCACGGTGACAGCCGATGCACCCTTCTCGGATAGGGAGGCCACTGTAGCGGCCTCGGAGTCCGGGCACTGCCCTCGAACTACGTGTCGTCTGGAAAACTCTGAGGGCATTTCACCACTTCGTTACGGGTCGTACGGTGTTGATCTTGACAGACAACACGACGTCACATTGTTATGCCGACACGCAAGGAGGGACTCATTCCACGCCCTCCTCAGTCTACACAGTGACCTCTGCAACTGGTGTGTCCTGCTTCAAATCCATCTGGTATCAGGGCACCTGGCTGGGCAGGAAAACACCACAGCGGATGCCCTCTGCAGGAAGCGGTCCCTCTCGATGAAGCGTCCAGGATGGTACGAGACCCGTGGCGGACCGACGATCAACCCCTTCGCCACCAACAAGGACGCGAAGTGTCACTGGTATTGCTCCAGGGCCGGCTGCAGTCGTGATTCCATCGGCGATGCTTCCAGGTTCGGGTGCAATGACTGTTTCCTCTATACGTTCTCCCCATTTCTTTTTTGGCCCAGTGGTCCCCAAGCTCCTCGTGGACCGGACCGACACTGCATTCACTGGTCCAGCCCTCTGCTCAAGGCTGCTTGCGGTCGGATCCTCCATTTTTCCTGCCACGCCAGACCTACTCTCGCACCCCAACAGCCTCGTCCTTCATCCGGACCTGCTGCTCCTGCCCCTCTGTGCCAGGGGGATATCGCCCTAGACGAGTCCGTCATCAGCAACATCTTGGACGCGGCCAGGAAGGGGTCGACACGCCGCAGTTACCACTACAAGTGGCGGCGCTTCGTTGCTTTTGCTCAGGAACGACAATAGCCGGTATCGCCTGCCTACCATGCTCCATTTCCTCCTGCACCTCCGGCAGCAGAGCTCGGCCTTCCCATCGCTGAAGGCCCACCTCACCACCATCGTGGCATACCAACTGCCACGATTCCCACCGGCGGCTTTCTCCCTTCACGGTACCGTGAAGCAGTTTTCTTTTTTCTCTAGGGCCTACAACACCTTTACCCACTGGTATTGCCACTGCTACCGCTATGGATCACAGGCTGCTCGCCATGAAAACTGCCTTCTTGATGGCTGTCACCTCTGCCAGTCGGACATGAGGGCTGGCAGTCCTACGATGCGACGAACTGTACCTGGTTCTTCACGGGGACAAGGTGGTCCTCCAGCCTGACTTTTCATTCAGTCAAGACATCATCTTGCCCACCTTTTACCTGAACCCGACTACACCTTTGGAGAGATCCCTTGACTCCTTGGATGTTCGTCGGGCCTTGCCCTTCTACCAGGACAGGGCTGCCTCTTTCAGACAGGCCCCGCACCTATTGTGTGCCATGACCGGCATTGGGGAGGCCACGAGGTATCAACCCAGTGCTTCTCGAAATGGGTAGCCCAGACTATCCACCTGGCGTACGAGCTTGCCAAGAAGCCCCCGCCAGACTTCTTTGGGCTCATTCCTCCAGTCCCGTGGCGACATCTGCAGCCCTCCTACGAGGAGTCGGCCTGCAGGGCTCTGCCAAGTGGCGACCTGGTCCCAGTCATCGAACTTTGTGCGCCACTACAGGCTCGACTGCCAGTCCCGGAAGGATGCTCGTTTTGGACGTGCTCTGCTCACTTCCGTTCTTTAGGGCCTGACCCTCCGTCCTACTTGTAAGCTACACAGTCTCCTAAGGTATGAGGCACAGAGACCACGAAGAAGAAGAACAGGTTGCTTGTAACTGTGGTTCTTTGAGTGGTCATCTGTGCCCTCATACATGCCCGCCCAGCCGTCCCCTCTTCTCAGGCCCTTATTGGCGGACTACAGAACTGAGGAGCGACTGTTGCTTGGCGGGCTGAGCATGCTCAGTACAGGCATGGGGGAGGGGTTCCCGCCAAGCTACTAAGCTCTAGAATCTTCCGAACGCTACCGCGCAGGCGCAAAAGCTCCTAGTGTATGAGGGCACAGGTGACCACTTGAAGAACCACAGTTACAGGTAAGCAACCTGTTCATCCCTCCCCTCCCTATGCACAGCATTCCTAGCACCCTAAAAAACTATTCTGTAAGACTTGGGAATTCTCTGGCGTAGATTTTGGCACCACACATAGCTACAGGAGGAGAGGGAGGAGAAGATCCCAGTTTTGTTGGCACTGGACTGTAACACTGTACCTTGGGCTCAACTGCTGCAACCTCATTAATCAGATTTTAATGACTAAAGCATATATAACTCAAACAGTAATTGACTTTTGGTTAAATGCTTTACCTAGCTTGTTGATCAGTGTTCTGCTTTCCTTTATTCATATGGACGTCTCTGAGCAATTTCAGTAAATCACATTGATCATATTATTTCTTGGGAATATTTCATTTTTAAAAAGTTATCTAAGGCCATTTCCGCATGAGGCTGTTATAGCACTATGATTCCACTTTCAACATCCTATGGAATCCTGGGGTTTGCAGTTTAGAGAGGGGCCGGCCGGCCAGCCCCTTTTTAAATTGCAAACCCCAGGATTCCATAGGATGTTGAAAGTGGAATCATAGCGCTATAACAGCCTCATGCGGAAATGATCTAAGTATGGTTTCATAGGGAAATGTAAGCTGTTATCTGTGTTAACTATGTAGTATTCAGCCTTTTCAATAAAATAGTTTACAGCTTTAATATCTGATACTATTTATTCATCTGGGTTCTAAAAGAAAATCCACTCTGAATAGTACTGAAAACTTCTAATAATTAATTCCATTAAAGCTAGTATTTGCACCATTTAATTTCTAAACATATCAGAATAAGTCTGTCTTCATACTTGTATGTAGCTTATTTCAGGGCATCAGCTGTGAAACCCCAGTCTTGTATGTAAGCATTAGTTTAGTAGAGCAGGAATTGCATGCACTGAGCATATGGAGTTCTTTGTAGATGATTTAGTGGCCTAATAGAAGCAGGACTGAGTGCTCCTTCCTTCCTTTGCAACCAACTCAGAAATCAAGTGGAGTGCTAGAGGAAAGATGCACCTTTCCTGTGCCTAAGGTAGGAGTTCAGTTCTGCTGCCCCCAAGTGCCAGCTGGTAGCAGGCTGGTTGCTCTATTGTGCTTATTAACCAGATTGCTGCCATAACTGATCTCCCTCACTTACCGGAGTTTGCACAGAGATCCTGTATGAAGATTTCAAAAAATAAAGAACAGAATAGGTATGTCATCGATAAGCAAAGTACAGAGTTCATTAATATCTTTCATTGGGACAACTGAAATGGTGGCATTAAATTTATGAAACTAGAAGATAATCATACATTTCTTACATAGGATCAGCTTCAGTAAAGTAATAGTTCTGTTATGAACTGTTACAGCAATCATGTGGCCGGTTGATTGGTACTCTAAAATACACTGAGTTGTCTTGACTATACACCTTGACTATAATCAATAAATGTTAATTTCTGTTTTTTCATACAGATGAAAAGTTGTCTGCTTCAGTGACCAATCAACCTACACACCAGAAAGAAAATGTAATACCACAACTTGTGACTAGCAACTCTGATCAGTTCCTGACAACTCCTGATGGAGATGAGAAAGATATAACCCAGGACAATTCAGAATCAAAACACAGATCTACAAAGAAAGATTTGTTGGAGATAGACAGGTTTACAATTTGCGGAAACAGAATTGACTAGACTTTTGTAAATAGATGTGCTTAGAATATTGAACTGTTTGGACAGCAGATGCTACCAAGAACAACAGATGCCAAGTAGGCGCTTCAATATTTATTTTAAACCTTAAATTATTAATGGCAGACTTATCACAGTGAATGATGTGGCTAACTTGGATAATTGGTCAAGTTTCAGCTCTTGGAAAATGTGATTTTTTTTTTTTTTTAGAGAGGTCTACAGCTTGGCAAAGCTACAACATCACTTTCCTGGAATTAACATGTGAAATATATTTAAATCCCTTTCTGCTGTATCATTCTGTGCTTCCAGAACATACTTCTTTTCATCAAAGTCTCATCATTATAAGGAACACTTTGGAAATGTATTTGCATCTTTAACAAGAAGCATCTTCTTCCACTTACTTTCATAAGCAGCTGCAAAAGGATTTAAAACTCCTCACTTCACAAGTCTTTTTTAGACTTTGAGTAGAATTAATAATCAAGGTATTCATGTCTTTGGAAAATTTCAGATGATCCAAATAAATTATTTTTTGTTATTATTGCATAATATCTTTTGTCATAAACCTTAAATCATCAACCAGAATTTGGTCACAAAACAAGATAGTGGAACATGAATGGTAAATGAGCAAAATAAGGTTTTTTTCCTTTATGTTCGATTTTTTTCTGTACTTTAAATGTGGAGGTCTTGAGATTTATAAACAAAATATACATGCTTGTGGGGAGAAAGAGTCATACCAACTTGTGGGATTGCACTTTAGCACTTAAAATAGACAAAATAGACAGAAATGTTCTTATTATTGTATTGTTAAATCAGTTAAGAGCAGCAGTTTTTTAATTTGGCTAAATAAACTGCAAATGGACAAAAAGTGAGAGAGAGGTAGGTGTTGGATGTTAAGCAGACATTAGGTAGAATGTATAATGTTATAAAGTGCTTGAGTTTTGAAGTATAAAATAGTTTTACTTGACGTGCACAGGGCTGGAGAAACTGGCAAAGACCTCAAGAAGGGCTGGAATAGGAATAACTGATATCTTAGCCCAACACAGTGAGGCAATATGTTCCACCAAAGATACTCTGTTGTTCTCTTCCACCAATACCCAATGAACGCACCTAATAGTGTCTGCTTTAAACGTTATTTACGCTGGATAATCAGATCTTTGACAGTTCATGCCTTTACAGAGTGGCCAAGTAAACAATGATAAAATTAAGAAATGATATTCAAAATACATGTTTGTCTCCCAAAGCTGTGGATACTGTTGCCAAGTTAAAATCACTGTACAAAAATGGAATCCTGATGAAAAAGTTTCAGAGATGGAATAAAGTGTGATAATGTATAGACTGATGTTCTCTGATCAAAAAGAGGCGTTTCTCTCCTTAGTCCTAGCCCATAATTTTCTTTTATCTTGGTGAAGTGGCCAAAGTTGAAAATGTTGTAGGAATAACATTTAAAGCTAAATTCAGAATCTGCAAAAATGATTATTTCAGATGTGTGTTCATTTTGACAAAATCTCATTAATTAAAATTTATTTCAAAATATTTGTGAATTTGTTGTAATTTAATTTTCATTTAATTGTTGCTCAAAAGAAGCTTGGGATGAATTTTTCCCATGTAAAATTATATTCTGTATGGATTTTGTAAGTGCATCTTGTGTGACAATAAAAATTCAGTTTTGTAATCTTTGTTTAAAAAAAATGCCAAGACTCCACTCTCTTACTAAAATGAAATGTATATTTTGGGATATAAATAACCTTGTACACAAGTGGAAGTACACATGGAAGGAGGAGTGATATTTCCTTTCAGTAACAGCCCCACAGGTTTGATAGGAGGCCACTCTTATAAGAGTCCTTTGGACTGGAGGCAGCATGGAGGGTATGTACAGAAGTGCTGCTGGAAGGTGGACTTAAAGTCCTTAGTGCTGGCAAAACACAGAATGTAGTAGTTTGGATTCTGGCCAGTGCTTCATTCTTTATATTTCATTCTTTATATTTCAGAAGATGGCAGTAGCAAACCACCCATGATTTTTCTTTAGTTAAGAAAGCCCTATGAAATTCATGGGATCTCCCTAAGTTGACAGAAAGGTATATACTTTACTTTTATCTAGTGTGGACAAGGCATCCAAAGATGGTATCTGAGAGTTTAAATCATTCTAGAAAGGAAGGGACCATATTTGACTGCATTTTGTCCCTCAGGATTGTATTTTGCCCCAGAGTTCCATTGATAAACAACCTCATTTTCTTCTAAGGCCATTTCCGCATGAGGTCAATATATCGTAGTCGCCTCGAATTCTCACTCTCTTGTCTGCACATTGTACCGTTTTAGCTTCATAGTTTTCCTTGTGGTTCTGCATGTTTTCAGCTCCTAGCACAGTTCACTGTGACAAGAAACTGCTGTATGTAAAAACCAGAAAAACTCCGATGCAAACCTTCCAAACTGGTTCTGCTTCGTTTTCACCTACATGCAGAACTGTAACATTGATTAACAGGGCAAAAGTGGCTGGCTAGGGGTGTTCCCAGGCTGTCATTTCTGTCCCTGTCTCTCTCCACCCTATTTCTCCTGTCATTGTCTTCAGGCATTAAATGGACAGCAGGAAGAGAGTGGATGTGGTAGTGGATCAGTAAGACATGTTTTCCCCCTCGTATCAACGAACATACGTACATAAGCACAAACATAGTAACACAGAAATTTATTTGAGTATGAGCGAAGAAGACACGATCTTTTAGCACTCTGCTAGAAGATTGCCACTGCTCCAGGCTACTGATCAATTCTAAGGACAATCGGTTCACTCTGCACCCCAGATTTTGGAGGTACAGCGAGACTGTGGCCAGCGACATTGCCAAAACTGTCCCCCCTCTCAGCAACCGGCCAGATTGCGATTGGAGAAACAGCTAGATTGATTACTGCCACCACTGGAACTTCACCTGCCCCAGCATGGACTGGGGGGAGAAATTCCAAGCTTCTTCCAAAGACAATTACATTTTGATTGCTTGATGAATAAAGGTAATTGATTAGAGGAAGATCCTTAAGCAACTTTGATTCTCTTTGAAGTTACTGTTCCTTCATGCTGCCTTGCTGAGGAAGAGCCCTAACGAAGCCAGCAGATTTCCTCTGGTAAAGTAGCTTCACACTGCAGCCTTAAGGCTTCCTTTCACTTTACTGGAATAGGGAATTTATTTTGACAGTTCAATTTGACAGCTTTGACAACTTAATTTGACAGCTTACTTTGAAAGACCAGTTTGGAGTTGTTTTGTACGGCTTTGCCCACTTTCTTTGTTATATGCATATATTTTTTTGCTCTTTGGATGTTGCCAGTGGATTTTTTGGATACTGATTTTTTTTTCTCTTTTTGGGCTCTTGATGCTTGGTTTAGCCTGAATTTTGGGGATGTTTGCTTTTTGACCCAACCATTTAAAATGTGGTTTTTTTTTCTTTAAAACACAGACCGATCAGCAATGGTGGGACGGGGGTGAGAGAGGGGAATGGGAGTGGCCAGGGATTTGCTGTTGCGGATGTAGCAACCACTGTTCTTCACACTGGTACGATGTAAATGTTGTGTGTGCAGACAGCACAGTTTCTGAATCAGAGTATAAAACACCACTCTTGATACATGGTGAACCACTCCTCCCTTCTCGTGCGGAAATGGTCTAAGTCTTAACAGTCTTTATCCTTTTTTCACCTTTCAGTATTGCTTTGAGGGGGGCTCCTTCTTGTTCCCTTCTGCTCCCTTTTCCCTGTTCTGCTGCCTCATGGCATCAACAGCAAATAAGATTATTACATTTATTTACATCCTGTCTTCTTCCCAGCCCTGAAACTCAAAGCAGCTTAACAAAAATTTTAAAAGATAAGAATGAAACAATCTCAGTTTATTCCAATATACTCAGATTGTTTCATTCATTCATTGTTTCATTCATTCATTCATTCTTATCTTTTATGTTAATTAGCTGGTTGTGTCTTGCTTCTTGCTTTTGTTGCAGGCTGTCAACAAAACACAAGAGGAGAAGATTCCTAAGCAGCCTTGAGCAAGCATAGTGTTGCCAGCTCTAATCAAAGCCACAACCCAAAATCTCAGGTGACCAACGTGAGCCTTTGCCACACTGCTTCCTGCTGCTCGGCAAAGGAATAGTCTTCAGCATGCCTGCAGGTTCTCCAGATCAAGCACCTCCATTCCAAACAGACAAACATACCCTTGCGATCCCTGCCCTGTCAGATAAGGAGTAGCAGGTTGGTCAACTCACCTCTGCTCTTCCTAGTACAGTGTTCAAATTGGACAGTAGAGGGTAACCTATATTCACAACAGTCTATTGGGTCATCTACACCTGACCAAAGGAAAAGGGGAAAAAAAGAACCTAATTCTTTCAGGCTCTACCAAGTAGCTCCTTAATTAAATTTAGGAAGCAATGCTTGTCAAACTTCCTGACAACGGTTTTCAGGAAACAAAAGGATAAGGGATAAGGGGACCAGAAACAGGAATTAGACAATCATTTCTTCCCATTCTTCACCTCCTCCCAGAGCAAGGAAATCCAGTTTAAAACTTCCTACAAGCTTCATGCTGTTTTCAGACTAGAGACTGTCTCCTGTTCCTCAGGCAAGTCTACAGGAATATCTCCGATCTCAGAAACAAGGCCTCAGAAAAAGGCAAAGCCATAGAAGACAGCCCAGCAGCTCTCCCCTTCCTCGGTTGCTCGGAGAAAGAGAAAGGAAAATGTGTAAATCAAGAACTACTAGAAATTTCCCTTAGCAGATTTTGCAATAGCAAGGATTTCCCCCTTATTTAAAGCAGGCATGAGCAAACTCTTGAAGTGTTTTGCTCCTGAGGAACGTGTGTGTGTGAGACGTGTGTTTTTGTTGTTATTGTGCTATCATTTTTGTCAGTAAAAGTAAAATCACAGTGATTCTTTTGAGAAACATGGCACACAGGGAGTGTGTTTCTGCTTGGAAGCAAGGTGCATGTTTCCTGTTCTGTGTTTCCTAGCCAGATTGCTGTACTTTGTTCCTTTTGGCAGAACAAAGAGGGAAGACCCCCTCTTGTTGTCTGCTAGTGATCTAAAACCATATATCTGACCTACATACGCCTATACCCAAGGTATCAGCTTCAGCTTGGAGCTTCCATGTTTCAGGAGCCAAAGCTCCTACCATTGACAAACGCATTAGATCTGAACTCAACCCAGTTTAAGTATGTGTTTAAGGCATATAGCTGAAGAGGCTTCAGGAGAGGCAAACACACTCAGTAGAATGACAGCCAGCACCCTCAAATTTATAATTAAATACAAACTTTGGGGCCACATAGACCCCCACCATGAGATTTCTCTTTCTCTACCTAGAAAGAATGTAAATACTTCAAGTCACAGTGGCAGATCTTCACTCTCATCTTCTTCTAACCTCATGGTATCTCATATATGGTAATTGTACCATGAACCAGGCAACATTCCTTTCCTCTCTGATAGCTCCTCATAATATTTCAGGATGTGATTGCCCGCAAAGGCCATGTCAAAATGTCCATCACACCCAAATGTTTGTAAATTCCTAAAAATGTCTAGAAGAGCATCTTCCATGACAGGCCATTCTTACCACAACTGTCAACCTAAAGGAAGGTATATTGCCTATGCCTAGAAGTGAATAGCTCCAGCTCAGCCATGACACACATCATATAAACTGGTCCTAATAATGGGCAAAACATCCACTCAAAATCACTTAACTCCATCTATTTTACTAGTATAGTATGCACAAAGTACACAATGGCCAAAGTTCATGAAAAACACCAAGAGGGAACTTGATCCCACTCCTCTTCAAGAAGGAACCTGCATGCTAACCTGGACACAGAGCTCCCTTCTCCCTATACTGAGTCAATGCTTCAAAATATTCCACACTACAATGGCTAACTTTCTCTGTAAAGTGGAGTTTTCACTCCAGTGCATTGAGCGTCCTTCAAGTAACACTGTATATCAATGACAGCAGACCTCTTTGCATCTCTAGAGAGCTATAAACTGCCCAGATTCTTCTCAGCCTTTTAATTACATCTTGATTAGCAACATTGCCTCTGGGTACAATTTATAACTTTCCAACCATTCTACCATTTGGCAGAATCTTTCAGAAATTGAGATCTGAGGAAGGCATCAATGTTCATGGTAGCTTCTATAGGTCCATAATGATTTTCCACACCCTTCCAGCTGGATATAGAAGTGTGTACACCTTCAACTCACTTGTTAACTTGTGGTGACCCCATGAATTTGAAGGGCTTTCGTAGGCAAGGAATACTCAAGAGATGGTTTTTGCCATTTCTTCCCTCTGAAATATAGCCACAGCATGCTGCATTCCCTGGCAGCCTCCCATCCAATTATTGTACTAACCAGGGCTGACCCTGTTTAGCTTCCAAGATCAGAGGAGATCTGGGGACTTCATAGTACAGGAGCTGCCAAAAGAGAAAAAAGAAAGCTGGTGTGGGTTAGTGATATAGTCACCAGTCGATCACTGAGATAGACAACCAACTAGCATGATTGTGGAGGGAAAGCTGGTTGGAGCTATGCTTTTTCCAACTAAAGAGCTATCTTTGGCTTTAAACATGAGTGCACTGCTGTAAAAAGAGCCCATGTGTTCACCTCGTGAACTGAACAATTTCTCCTAATAACAAGGTTAGCATTCCGTTGGAAGTACAGCACAGTTATCTCAGAGGAGAAATTCTTGTTTCATAGCTTGGCCTCCTTGCCTGGAAGTGACAGGTTGTGTTTTTTTAAAAAAAAAAAAAAAATTAAATTATTCCATCTTCAAGGAGGACTGGCCTCCTCCTGTTAAACTTTGGCTACAATTTTAGCATCTATTGTTTGCTATGTATGTTAGAGAAGGTGTACATTAGTGCCTAGCTGAGCAATGGCATTTGAAGGAGCTTGAAATTTGTCTGGTTCAAGAAATAAATGAGTGAATAATGAATATTTGTGCTATTCAATTTTCACATTCAATAACCTTGAGCACACTGTAGTACCAGCTTTCCTGAATATGAAATATGTTCAGTTTCATCATCTTAACCTCATAAAGGTGAGAGACTACCAAGCTATTTCTAGTCATTCTTCAGTTCTTCTACTCCTTGGTGGATAGCCTTGGATGTCTGTTTGGAATAATTATTCTTTCTCTTCCTCCTCTTCTTCTAAATCCAACATTAGTCCTACCTAGAGAAGATCCACTAAAAGCAGCAAGATCTTACTTGTGAATAGCTAGTTCCATTCATTTCTCTGGGCTTACTCAAGGTAACACTAATGTTGGATTTACTCCTATTTCTGTGATTTTGAGAACCAATTACCCATGATCCCCCTCACCATTACTGGCGACTTCACTGCATATTTAGCAATGTAGACAACTTGTGAGCCTACAAATGTTGCCCAACCCCTGTATCATTCCGACTCCTGCCCTACCTCCTTCAACTATTGAAATAATCATGGCTTCACCATCCTGACTCCTTCCACCTGAAGAAACTAGAGGCTCTATACAAGGTGGTAGAACCAGGAACAGACTTGGTTGTGCAACACGCAAAGCTTAATAATAGTTGATGCTGCACAATCCCATCTCTCCCAGAGGTTTCACTCCACTCCAGCAGATAGAGAGGAAAAGAAGCTGGAGTCCATGGGGTGGAAATTCTTTTCTAACACAGCTTTATTTTTCCACATTTCAAATTACAGTGCGTGTATAGGGGCTTACCAGCAGCTTACTTGAAACAAAGTGAAATCTTTTTTGGTCCAACTATGAGAAGAAGGCAGACAAGTGGGGACAGTACTGTACAGAAAAGCTCACTGTCTTGCCACACAGCAAATCACAACAGTGCATCATATCGTGGATTGTAGTGGAAGGGCCTTTGTAGGAGTGAGATCATTATGGTTGTCATGCATGGCTCAGATCATTGAGTCTATCTCAACAGGTGAGATCTACCATAGAAGATCTACCTTTTGACAAAGTGGGCTGTTTAATTAATCCATGGATGAGAAGCTCACACACACAGAAAAAATGAGAACCATGGCTAAAAAATCTGGGTTCCACCCACCACCACAATCCTCAACATATAGGTACCATAGGTTCTTTCCTCTAGCAGAAGCAGAGACAGACCCAGGCTCCTATACACCCAACTACAGTCCATAGGTTACCTACTGCTAGATGCTGAATCTCACAGTACAAGAAGAGGCAGTTGAACATTTCAAAGCAATACTTTTGATTGCCCAATGGACGAGCCTTTTGCTGTCAGTACATATTTCTGCTACCACCTCTCAGGCACCAGTACCATGCTTTGCTGACAAGCTAGCAAATACCATCCAGCTTGGGCCTCTATCACCTTGGACACATGGATTTTAGAAATTATCACCAGAGGGTACACCATAGAGTTCTGAAGAATTCAGGCCTCACCTGGTATCATCCGTGTTACTCTACATTCTCCAATGCTGAAAGAAGAAATCAGCACCTTACTTATAAAAGGAGCTACAAAGCTCCTTCTCTATGCTAAGGATTTTTCTCCAAATACTTTGTGATTCCAAAAAAGGTCAGAGGATTGCATTCCATATTAGATCTTTGAAATGTGAACTTCTGTATTCATCTCAAGTACTTCAGGATGGAAACACTTCTATCCATTCCTTGTTGCAGAAAGTAGACTGGTTTGCCACATTGGACTTGAAAGATGTGTATTTCCACATTGCCACCAGACTGTCCCACAGGAGTTTCCTCTGTTTTGCTGTGGGCAGAAGAGCATACCATTCTCAAGTCCTTCCATTCAGCTTGAGTGCAGCTCTACGCTGCTTCACCAAATGCCTGGTAGTGATAGAAGCTGCATTGTGTCAGCAACTCTCAGTTCTATGGCCACCTAAGGCAGCCGCCAAGTGGCCAAAGGGAAAGAGCAGGACATGAAGAGGGGATGTTTGGCTGTGTTGTGTGAGTTCGCAGATGACCACTAAAAGAGACACAGTTACAAGAAAGCAAACTGTTTTCTTTTTCATGATCTCTGTGACTCACACAAAGGGGAGACTAATAAGCTAGTAACCACAGGAGGCAGGAGTGTTATGCTACTGAGAAAAACAGCCCTGCTCTCTGAAAGACAGTATCATCTCTTGGTCTATTGTGCAGTCTACAGTGAGAGATGAAGGTCAAAGGCTGTAATATGTGGCAGCCCTACAAATCTCATGGTAAGAGCACCCCTTGTGGGAAAACTGTGGAAGCAGCAAGAGCTCTCTCTTGCTCCTCAGTGGGCAAGAGGCTACTTGCCAGACAGTTTATAAGCAATGCAAATAGTAGCTGCCACCCACTTGGATAGTCTCTGTGAAGATACAGGCAGATGAGTAGCAGAGGAAGAGTCTTGGTGATTTCCTAAGGGTAGCAGTATGCTTCACATAGAACGCTAGAGTGCAGTGCACATGGTTGGTTTACACAGATAACACACAGTTCTCTTGATCTCTTCACAGTAGTAACTGCCACCAAAAAGTCAGTGCATCACCTTCCCACTGTGCATGGTGAAAAGATTCAGCCTGTACTGAAGCCTCCGGTACCATTCTTGCTAGAGGAGCTTTAGTGGTGTTACCCTGTAAATTGGGGGTCCCGGGAGGGGCGCCCAAATGCCAAACAAACCTAGCAAAGATGGGGAAATTAGCTGGAGCACTCTCTTGGCTAAGGAGAGGCAGGGCAACGCAGCGGGATCTTTTATCCTATGTATACCGGTTCAGGTCAGTGAGGAGTTAGTCAAAATACTAACAGTATTTATTAAACAAAAATAATAAAAACACAAACACGCTCCTAACTAGAAAAGGAAAGAAAGAGAATTTGGGGAATGGGCAATACGCCACCTGTCCAAAGTCCTGGAGACACCAATTGAAGAGGAGGAAACCCAGCGTGGAGACCGAGGGGAATCTGCTGGACCAAGCGGCAGCGAGGCGAGGAAGAAGATCCGATGGGAGCTTCAAGTGATTTCAGCTAGTGATTCAGCAAGAGTTCCAGTGGAGTTCAGCCAGGTCCAGCAAAGTCCACTGAACTACCCAAACTGGGGGTTTTTATAGGGAAAGGAATGACCGCAGGCTAGACTAGTCTCTGGTGAGAACAATAAGGTTTGGGCTGAAGACAAAGCCTCCGAAAGGTCAGAATTTACATGATTGAATTATATGCCAATTTGACAATAGTATGGCTGGTATGTAGATGCAGCTAGCTTGACCATTAAGTGCCTAGCTCGCCAGGGTGTTCTCTCAGGCAGAGAGTCCTTTTGTTTTACTGTGCATTTGAAATTAAGGTGTTTGTTTCGGGAGGTCTCCCCCTGAAGCAGATCTGGCAATATCTGGAGGAGCAAAAAGTATCATCCATGCCTAGCTTCGCGCTTCTTCGGCGGGGCCTCACAAACACTTGGCTGGTGGCAGAAGGCCGAATTATGATATCAAAAATGATATCTTTGGCTCACTAAGGCCAGACCAGATCGCGGTGGTAACAGTGGTGTCTTAGCCACCATGGGATGATCAATGTACGCTTGGCTCTGGCCTGTCAAATCTTTGCCAGCTCCTTGGTGATGGGAGGAAAGAATGGAAAAGAGTACATGATGGATCCTTTCTAGCTGTGTACAGGAATGCATCTCTCAGGGATCCCTTCCCTCCTTGGTCCTGGATCAGAAGATGTTGTCCTGCTCTGCTAATAGACTTGGAGAAGTCTATCAGCAGAATCCCCAAGCACTGAAACACACTGAAAACCTATCTCAGAATACCCATGTGCAGCTTCCATTTGTGGCATGACAGGGCTGTGTGGCTGAGCGGGTCTGCTAGGACATTCTGGCCCCCTGGTTAGATGGATTGCTGTGGGTGATATCTGTTTGGCTGTGCATCATCCCCAAAGCTGGATTTTGAGATGGAGGAGAGTGCTCAATTGTGTGCCTTCTTGTTTGTGGAGATAGTACATGACTGTGGTGTTGTCTTTCACCACCTGGATGGTTTTGCCTTGCAGAAGATCCTCGAAATCCTGACATACTTTGATGACAACTGGAAGGTCTGAGGTGTTTATGTACAGGAGTTCTGACTGTGACCACCAACCCTTGACTGTTTGGAGCGTGCTCCTCATCCTTCTAGAAGGCATCTGTGGCAGGAAAGTGGCTATAGCCTCTTGGGGAATGGGCAGGATTACCACTAAAACACATGTCATATTGCTTTAGAAGTTTCTGAACTATGCACTTTGCCAGCACAGATGGCCCATTTGTGTGAGTTCACAGATGGTCGCTCAAAGAATCACAGTTACAGGTAAGCAACCTGTTCTTCTTTCAGGGAATACGGACAGAACACAAATACAAATCTATTATAAATATTTTTAAAAATACAGGACAACACTAAATTAACTATATCCTATAAAAACATGTATACAGCACATTGCAGAAGTTCAAGCTTGAATCTACCAGTGCATGTATTACCATCCTTAGACCCTCCAGCTGTACTTCTAGACCTGGATGGTTTGTGGAACAAATTTCAGTCCTTGAGGACAGTGCATCTCATGATATTACAATAATCTATATTGACTCCCTGTTAAATTTGATGGAGGAAGTATTTTCCTTTACAAAATGGCAGGGTTTTCATTGAATAATACTAACCTCCAAACTGCATTAAAATTTTAGACCAGACAATAACAACAACAGATTGAAATACAGCAACAAATAAGACACATAATGCAATTAAAAACATGAACACCAATTAAAAATGCATAATCAGTTAAAAGAACATTAACATCAGTGAACGTATTAAAAATAATCAATTCATAATTTATAAACTCATAAATTAAAAACCATCTGGATAGACCTGTTGGAAGGGAGTGGCCTTTAATGCTTTACATTCAGTATCCAGCTACTGAATCTCTTCCAACACGTCATTCCACAGTTTGGAGGTCGCTGAAGAAAAAGTCATCTGGCCAGAGTGTATGGGGTGGCTTATACAGGAGAAAGCATAAGTAACCTGGACCCAAATCTATGCAGGGCTTTAAAGATAATAACCAATGCTTTGTACGTTGCCCAGAAACTAATTGGCAGCCAGTGGAGTGATCTTAATATAGATATAATATGATCACGCCTAGGCCATTTCTGCACTAGACTGTTATAGTACTGTTATAGACTGTTATAGGTCCCTCTCTAAACTGCACACCCCAGGATTCCATAGGATGTTGAAAGTGGAATAATAGCACTATAAGAATCTAGCGCAGAAACAGCCCTATGCACCAGTAACCAATCTGGCTGCCACATTTTGCTCTAATTCACGTTTCCGAACTAGCCCAATGTCCAGTGCACTGCAGAAATCCAGACTTGAGATTAACAGTGCCTGCATTAGTATCCTTACATCCTTCAGCTCTAGTACTAGACCTGCATTTATGTGCAAGAGTGAAAATAGACATTACATTTGTTCTTCCTGAAGTGACACTGGATTGTGTGTGTTCTCTACTAGTGTTAATATTTTATACATAATTGAAGTCCCTCGACAGAGACCAAGGTTATTCCATTTAAGATCTTGTCAGATAGTGAGCTTGGTAGCTGGAAAAACATGTGGCTTCAGCAAATCCTAGGCTATGTCCCATATTGTTTTACTGCATGACTTGTACCACCACAGTTCAGTTTCACAAAGTACAGACTAACATTTCACAAACACAGTGGAGAAAAAAATGAACACTTTCTCCTACACATATTGGGAATCTTCCAGAAGTAGGTCATTCATATAAACCCTTAAGAGTCAATAAGGATTTAATTAAGCTCCAGACAAATTAAGCTAATAATGAGGTGGAAGAAATATCTGTGGTTACAAAGAAATACACCATCTCATTTTTTACAAAAAGAAAGGGAACATCTGGTGTAAAAATACAGAATGCACAAATATGTAGATTCATTCACATGACAAGCTGATTTCAGTCTTACTGTGTCGTGGTTCTGGACTATAAAAAGCCTAACATAGGAGACTTTAGGACTAGGGACCAAGAGGAATCCTGCAAATAGATGTGCAGGTTATGGAGCCAGCCTAGTAGACACAGGGTCAAGCCAGATATAAATAGGGAGATCAGGTACCAAGGAGTTCCTATGCATTCGTAGGCCACCAAGAGGAAAGAGACAAACTTCAGGGGGAGTGGCATTTTTACAAAGTTTCATTTTGTATGAGAGGTGGCTTTAAAGGCTGGACACCCTCTTTGTCCCTTTCCAGCTGGCTGTAGAGCTCATGTATTTGAGCCTATCAAGCCTTCGGAACATCACAAGCATGAGGCTCCAGGCAACAGCAGCACAGGCTGTTCCACAAGGGCTGACAGTGAGCTTTCTACAAGCCCCAGCAGAGCAGAGGGGCTGTGAAAACCACCACTGCCATCCCAACTGCCACCACCTTGGCCTCGGAAGGAGAGAAGAAGAGGCACACATAGCTTCATCATGCCTAGGCCCAGATGCAGATGAAAGGCCCTCCCACCATCCCAACTCCCACTGCCCTGCCCTCAGAGGGAGAGAAGAAAAAGCAGGAACAGTTCCATCATGCCTAGGCCCCAAAGCAGATGAAAGGCCCTCCTTCCATCACAACTGCCACTGCCCTGGCCTCAATGAGAGAGAAGAAGAGGCTGTTTCTGCTGGACTTTAATCCTCTCCCCAGTGCCATCCTTTTTCCTTCTGTGTCATGTCTTTAGATTATAAGCTTGAGGGCAGTATGGATGGTGTCCATATATAAATAATAATAATAATAATAAAACTCATTTATTATGTGTGTCGTGGGTTGTTAGTTTTAGCAGGAATGGTGACAAGTGTAACAACTACTACATGCCTTTGTCACTTGGCCAGCTGCTCAAAATGCTTTAGGTTTTCCCCTGTGTCTGTGTAGCCCTATTACCTGATTACTTGTGTTTTACCCATAATTTTGGATCCACTTATCCAGATTGCCTTCTTGACCATTCCTACAACCAGCCGGTCCAAAAGCAGTTCTAGCCCATCTCCAAGACATCTTTGTGACATCACAAGGATCCACCAGTCTCAAATTTTATCAAATAAATCTCAGAAAATGAAGGGTGCTGACCTGGCATTCCTAAATTAAGGGAAATGCCTATTCCCTAAAGTTAATCTATTTTCCCTCCTGCAACAGGAATTCTTGAGAGACACATCGCTTAACAATAAGACTTGCAAATTAAGCCTGTGTCTACCTTACAGGGACCAATCACAAAAGAAAACATGCTAAATGCAAGATGTGCATGGGAAAAATAACGTGTGATGGCAAAGACGCATATTTCACTATAACTAGTGTGAGTATCAAGAACAACAGTTATCCAGAAACTGTTGTATCCAACAGTCCTGCCTCACTCAGAAGCTTTATGGGACTATCAGGTGAAAGTAAGATCAATGCTTGGCTGAGATAGGCAGATTTACTCCAGTGTCTGGGAAGACCTGTGAACAGTTCCATTACAGGATTGGTAGGAATCATGTGGTCTTCTGAATGTTTCAAGAGTCCTAGCCAGCATAGCAAATGGTGATGAATGTATGGATCTGCAGCCCAACTACATCCACAGTGATGCATGATTCCTACCATTGGTCCATAGTAACCAGTAGCAAATTCCAAGTAGATCTGAAGGCTCTCGGTTCTAGCCCTGAAAGCTCCCGACACAGTGACATTTTGTTATGGCATCTTTCTTTACCAGTCCCAGAGATTCCATGTAGTAGACTGCTACAACATGTGACTCTGAATGTGCTCGACAACTCCCATATTTTCTACAGTCTTGGGCAGCAAAAATGAAAGATTTCAATCTCTTGTGAAAAACCATATCAGGCTGCTGGACTGTGACTTGGTAGGTTACAACAGTGCCAGTTCCCAACAACAGAGAAATAGTAACATGTTCAGGTCTCAAAATCCATAGAAGTCCATCAAGCATCATTCTGAATTTGCATGGAGCATCTCAGAATGGTGGAGGCCATGTGAGAAAACAATATCAGGAGTAGCCTGAAAGAATCGTTGACATGGGCATCCTTATGAATTCTTCCAAGTTATGAGAGAGACTCCAGTGGAGACCCCAACACATCTTTGTGCCAAGAGTGGTCATAAATTGTACAGACCACTCCTAGCAATTGTATTGAAAGAATGCTTGCATGCTTTTGAATCTATAGCATTCCTTTCTTCATCTGCACAGGTCTGGCAGGATTTAATTCCTCCCTTCCCAAAAAGCAAGGCCAGATCTCTGCTCTTGAGCAAATTGCAATTATAGTGTAACTCTGCAAATTTAGATTGAGCATAAAGGAAAGGGAAAATTGAAAGAACTCATTCAAAGTACTCTTTGTAACTATAAATAATGCACCTTTGTATCCCAGTACAAGTGGTTTCCTATTCACTTGACCTTACATTATAACAAATAAACGGTCCAGTTACATTCAGAGATTCATTTTAGAAGATGTTCTGTTTTTCTCATGGCTATAACTGAGATTCCACTTTTCTGTTGTTGTAATGATGATATTTGATGACAGACAAGGGAAGAATGAATTCTGTATCAAATATGCCACAGATTCCTTTTTAAATGGGGATGTGTGAGAGGGAGATGGGGACAGGTATAATATAACAAACTTGAACTGCAGCAGAAGAACTGCAAACTAATAAAGAAATAAACTAAGATGACAGGCATTTTAAACGTTTTGTTGATGGAGGTATAAAACAGAAACTCTTCCACTGGAATTTCCTGGTTTATTTTTGCTCCACAGAAGCTTGTTCTCTGGCTTTCCCTGAAAGTAGTTCTTAGTATTCAGTGGGACATACTTCCAGGTGTGTGCACTTTTGCAGCTTTAGTTACACTAAAGCCACCATGAAATAAACTCAGGCTTTAAGTTAGAATGTGTTTACACCTATGGTCACCACAACAGTCCACCGATCACCCCAGTTGCAACTTCTGCATTGCACTGTTTAATGTCAGACCTATCTAGATGGCTAATTCTGCAGAACTCAGTGAGCTGGAGACTTGCTTGACAAAGCCTACTATGTGAGACCATAGCTATTATTCCACTGTGACTGCAGGATTTTTAAAAACTTTCTCAGAAAGTTTTAATGTGTTAAAGGAAGATGTTTTAGTACAAGTTCTTCTTCCAGTGGGTTTAGAGCCAAAATCCTAATATACCGTATTTGCCAGCGTATAAAATGCACTTGTGCATAAGACGCACCCCATTTTCAAACAGTATTTTTTGGGGGGGGGGGAGTGAGCCTTAAACACCAGCAAATACAGTACCTCCCAAGAGGTGACAGAGATTCTCTGAGATCAGGATGGAAGAGTGATGACTACTGTAAAGTTTTCAGCAAGTCCCTTCCTTGATCCAGGCCAAGTTTATTAGATGGTCTTGGAGTAGGTATAGATAGATCACCCTTGGTTTTCTATTGGGTATCTAGGAAGGCTAGAATACTTGGCCTATAGGAATGCGCAGGGATGGAATTACAGAATAAAACCTGCTTGCTTTATGAGTCAGAAGAGCCTATAGTTTTATGTCTGAGAATGCAAACCTCCAACACAACAACTATACATAATTGTTTGGTATATGATTATTTTCCACAGTAATCATGTAACATGCCCTATAACATTTCATGGATGAAAATTAGGGCATGCACTGCCAAGCAACATCAGACTGTCGTCAATATTGCAGAAGTTATTAATGCGTAAGAACACACAAGGAAGGAGAGATTGCAGCAGACTGATTTTGCTTGAGTCTACAGAAAGGGCAAGATTCTGATCTGCCTCCTTTCTCCTCCTCCCCACCCAGCTTAGTTAATGGAGTTCAAGCTACTTTCGTACTTTAAACCCAGTTTGCAGCAACTGAAGCAAACTGAAGACAAAGGGGGAAAAGAGGAGGACATTTTTAAGCAGCTGGAAAAAAATGAGATGACAGAGGATTAATCAGGTTGGAACAATTGGAGAGTATGATGTAATAATTTGGTAGACCTAATTTAACTTCTTGCTAAACAATGAGCAGATTCTTACCATTCTTATCATGCACTACCTACTTTCTCAGACTTCAGCGTGGTCATGAGTGTCATGAGTCAGAAGTCTCACAAAATTGTTACATTTTGGAGATGACTGGCTTTCCTGGCACATCATAGTGAGTTACTACTTCCTAAATAGATGTCTGCATCCACATATGTCAGGCTACTTTTTTTAAAAAAGGCCAGATCTGTTTATTCAAGTTCCATCTGCTGATTCAAATTTGTCCTGTTCATATATCAAGGGGAGGTTGTTGTTGTTGTTGTTATTTAATTGCAACAGGAGGGGTATATAAAGTAAGAGGAAGTGATTTAATTATGCCAACCACAGTCGGCATATCCAACTTCTGCTGGAAACCTGTTCATTTTTTTCTGAAGTTGACATTACACAGAAAATTGTACACATCTTCCAAAAAAAAAGGGGGGGGGGTGAGAAAGGAAAAGAGAGAGAGGAATTCAGTTCCACAAATACAAGGGCAGTCATGTTGACAATAAAACAAATTTCAGATTTCGTATTGTAACAATACCTTTATCAGGCCAATCAAAAGGGCACCAAAGTTAATTCATTGCATAAAGGTGTTTAAAAAGCTGGAAGAAAAGAATATGAGTGACAATATCAGAGTCAGTAGTCTACATTTTGTTTTCACATGCTATGGTCTTCTTATGGCATGCAAAAGATCAATTTAAGCTGCTCAGGCACCCCTCCATGTCCCTAAACTCAATAAAAACAAGAAAGGCAATGAAAGTGGAGCAAAAAAATTTGGCTCTCTGTTTGAAAGACTCTTCTGAACTCTCACCTGTCTTCATTTGGTGCATAATTCACCAGGTCTTAAATAACAAGAAAGCAGGAAGTTCCCCAGGTAGTTGTTTTCAGGGGTGGAGATGAATTTGGCTGCTATAACAGAAGAAAGCAAGTCAATAGAAGCCAATCTGGAGATTTTTACCTTTGGTTGCAGGAAATAATCCCTCAGAAAATCAAGTCCCAGCAAGATAGTATAAACTCTGCTTTCTTGGTTTAGTACCTCACTGCCAAACCACTATTTCTGACATTCTTCAAGTCATCCAAATGGAGGGACGGTCATAAAATAAATTTCAAAGTTCAAATTCCAGTAATACCTTTGTTAGACCAAGGAAGCACAATTCCACAGTGACTAGGTAACTTTGACGATTTGTGTTTGTATATGTCCTTGATCTATTAAGGAGCCTAAGGTTTTTCACACTTCTCAAGATCCTTATTTTTTTTGGAAAAAATAAATTACACAGTTTGAGGCTTTCCAACTGTGAAGGCCTTGAACCATCCCTGTAGTTTTTTAAACATCACTGAAGCCTTTGATAGTTACCAGCCCCGTGGGTGAGAATATAAAAATGCTCAGCTGGATTTTCCCAGGAGCTTTGCCCAGTCTCAACACCACCTGAACCTGGCCAGCTGTCTCTGGCCATTTCTACACTAGACTGTTATAGTGCTATGATTCCACTTTCAACATCCTATGTTGAAAATGGAATCATAGTGCTATTGTTGCAGGAGCAACACTATAACAGTCTAATGCGGAAATGGCCTCTGTGTGGCTCTTGGTTTTCCACTTTTGTTTTACTGCTTCTGCTTGCTTTTCTGCCTAGCTGGGAAAGGCATATTACACTCTCTGCAGTAGTGGTGATGTGGATTTCCTCCCCAAACTTTAATTCTTGCTTTTACTTAGATTGTTATCCTACCTTTCTGCATGGTGCTCAAGGCAGATAGTAACAGTAATAATGTCAAGCCCCTTGTAATGAGCAACAATATACAAACAAAATAAGGGAAGAAAAAAATGAATAAAAATAGCAGACACTTAAACCTTGCCGTAATGAGTTGCAAGCAACAGACATATGTTAAATCACAGGCTAAAAACAACTCTCTTTAACAAGGCCTTTTCCTGTCAATGGAAGGTAATAGAAGAGAGCGTTATGTTTGGAAGGGAACTGGGGCCTCTAGGAAGTTGTGACCTCTCAAAGCTCCATAAAAAAACATCCACTACCCTTGGAATGGTGAGAAATGCCTTTTCTGAAGATGTTAACACTTAGGCAGTCCCTCAAGTAACTTGTACCCACAACAGGTATAGCTTTTCATGGTGTTCATTTGGGTGATGCAAAACTAAAATGAAGATGCAGAATAGCTTTTCACAACCTGGCACTTCCAGACATGCTGGATACACATCATCTTCATTCACAAACAGGCTACCAAATTGTCTATCTCTAAATCTGCTACGCTAACTGATCTTATCATCCTGGAAATGTAGCGGCCAAGAAAGTGGCGAAAACCAGGTTTCAGGGAAAAATCAAAAAGCCAGCTTTATTACAATACCTTGCGCAAGGGGCAACAGTTAATTCAGAGCTGTTGTGTCGATTAATTGAGGTAGCATCACTATATACCTTTTGCATTCTATGTCAGCAATCAATCATTTACTTAGCCCGCCCATCACTGGAGAAAAAGAGCTTTGGTTAACTTTCCATTACATCATTGACTGGCATACACGTGTACAGAAGACAACAAAAGGGTTAGTTTACAAGGTTACTTAGAGTGATACAAATTAATGGTTACAGCCAAAATGAGGGAGTATGCTTACTCCCATTTAGTTCCCAGACCTCTGGATGTTGCAAGGCTATTTCTAAAATTTGAGATAAGACAGACATCTGCTATTTACTCAGAAGCACAATTCAATTCGCTTATTTTTCCTATTCAAGTGGCATTGGACTTAACCCCTTCATTCCCCCCTTCATGCTAAATTCAAAACTTTGCAATTTCAAGCATGTACTATTCCCTATTTCGTTATAGCACAAGTGATACATAGCAGCATTAGGATTCACTAACACACATTGCACACTTACACGCTGTTCCCAATAACGGAGGGGGTCTGATTTGTGCGTAGAGAGGTTAGCGTCCGGTGTAACCCCAGCAGAAATCTAGCCCCAATCTTCAACTCCACAGCAGTTGCTGGATCTGATGTACGCTGCCTGGCAGCTTCCGGTGTGCCAGTCTGTACAATCTAGTCCAGAATTCTTCTCTCCTCAGGAGTTGCTGGGTCTGGTGTACACTTTGGCGGCTTCCGGAGCGTCAAAGGTATCACCTAGCCCAGAATTCTTCTGACTCCCCTTTTCTGCAACCACCAGTTAGGCATACACATCAACTTCCTTCTTCCATTGACTTGAGCATTACGGATTAAAAAACAACACTTTTAACATGCAGAGTAAAGACTGGCAGATTTAGGAAAGCCATTATGTTAGTGCAAAGTACTTCTGCATACAGTGCTTTTATCCATACTTACTTAAGGAACCCAATAATCTTGTCCACATGCCTGCAGACCACTAGAATGTTGAATGTTCTTCCTATATTGCATACTTCAAAACACATTTTCCCTCTTTGCATTCAACTTATTTACATAATGACAACAGGTTATATTTTACCAAAATACTGAGTACCCCTTCACAACTGAAGAGATAGTTTCATGCTGAGCTGACAGCCAACAACGCACCTGCTTTACATGAAAACCAATTCCCTCCATGGGGATCATGTGTTGTCATGTACCTGTTGCTTTTATTGTGAATCCTTTTCATTTTTGGCCAGCCAAATTATATCAGTTTGTGCACCAAGTGAAAAATTGATTCCCTCAGTGGCCAAATCATTTCATCCTAGAAGTTGACCATATACCCATTTGCCATTGTAAAAACTGGTTGCTTTCCAGCACTGACTATGGAGGACCAACCCCCCTTTTTCCACACAACTCAGTAAAGCCTATGCTGTAAGTGGAAAGAAGTTAACATTGAGACATTTCCCTGGGCATGCCTATTTGCCATATACACATATCTTCCAATCCCTAGTGATAAAATAGGTAAACCAAACTTCCTGCCCTTCCTATACCTGTCTCAATCTATTGTTTTCCACATTCAAGATCTGATCATGCATGTGTCCCTAGTTTAGCATCTTGGCCACCTTTCCCACAGTGGGGGTTGTCACTACTACCTGATAGGTCCCCACCCATGTCTCCTGGTTTGAGAGGGTGTGCCTGTGCTTGTAGGGAAAGAAGTTCCTATTTTAACATTTTCTCCCTTGTCGTACTCAGAGCTTTCCCTAACACACTAACCCTTTTCTGTAGAGTTATGTTCCCTTAATCCATCCAAAAGGACTTTTGCTGAAAGGTGACAACTTCATGACTCTGTGAAGTATATATTGCATCTTCTTCCCCATCATGATGGGGCTCTGGGAAAAAACAAAAACACTCCTGGTTTCTCTGTTGTGGGCTGAACATGGAATGAGAATGAAAGGTTTCTATAAAATGGGTTCAGAAGATTAATGTGGTATCATGCCGCTTGTCCTGTGCTGGCATCCAGTCCAAAAACATAGCCAGGGCTGTTATTTGGACCATACACGTTGAACTACCGAGTCTCCAGGATTTTGTTTCATCTTCTCCAGTTTCCTTAAATTCTGAGGTCTTGCAGGTACAATGTGACTCCTCCGGGGACTCCTAGCACAGTAATTTAATCTTTGATGATCTGGTGGACAAATGCAGGTCTGTTGTTTGAGCCTGTATGATGCGTGGGCTTTTTCAGGGCTGTTGTCGGTCTGTTAGCTGTCTCACAGCGTGCATCTCTTTTCCTCCTCTGCCTTCTTCAGCCAGAGTCCCTTAACTGCAACTCCACTTCCAAACTGGAGAGGCGCTCTATCGCCTCTCAGAAATGCTCCCTTATTTCTCCCTCCCAACTCACGAGGTGCTCCGTCACCTTTTCTCCCAGCTTGCTCGTAGTGGCGACCCTGGTGGGACTCGAACCCACAATCCCCAGCTTAGGGGTGCTCCATCACCTCCTCCATCCCGCTGGGACTGCACCAGGGAGCCTTTCCAGTTTTCCATCTTATCGGGAACTGGTGAGGGGGCGCTACTTTGCAGTTCTGACTCGGCCCTTTCCCGTATTCTCCATACTTCTGCTGCCAACGTTTCTCACCAGAATGTCACAACTCCGAGCCCTTGCCCTTTGCAGTTTATGGGGCGAAGAACAAAACTTTTCCTCTTAACTGCTGACCAATGCCATTATTCATGGAGTTCTGCTGTCATCTTCCACAAAAGGATTCCCACCATACATCACCTCTCACTTGGTCCCTGCTGTCTTCTTCCACATATCCACCACTTATCCACATCCTTCTCTGACTGTCTTCACCATCTGTCCAGATTTTTCTCATCTATGCCTCTTCTGCCCACACTGGGCACATTGGCACGCTCCCAGAGACCCTCTTCCTCTTCTGGGTTTTCCTACCACCTTCTCATCTTCCAACCTCTACTCATTTTGGATTTTTACAAAAACTTACAACTCCCAGCATTCATAAGCGGTCTCCCATCCAAGTACTAACCAGGCCTGACCCTGCTTAGCTTCCGAGATCAGACGAGATCGGGAGTGTTCAGGGCGGTATGGCCGTAGGCAGCTAAGCTGCTCCTTTCTGCCCTCGTCAGCCCCTTGCAGCTCCTGAACTTTTGGCTGCATTTTATTTCCTTTTTTCTTTCTCGCCTGGTTCTAAAATTCCAAACATCAGACGAACTAGGAAGGGAGGGGGTGAACCCCCCCTTTCCGAAACTGACTCCTCTGTTCTTGCTACTTATTGTCGGCTGCATCCTCTCAGCCTCCGCTGCATCCGCCGCTTCCATTCGCCCCCCCCGCCATCTGCCCTCCCTCCTTGACTGGCACCTCAGCTGGGGGGGCTGTTGTTTCACATCGCTTCTCCTCCAGGAAGCCTCTTAATGCTAGCAGCGGCTTTCACTCCTTATTGCTGGTATTATTGCTCCCCCCATCTGTCCCCTCAGGGGTAGGACAGGCAAACAGGCATGCAGAAAGGATCCGGTGGGGGTGGAGCGTGGTTGTCTCCTAAAGAGCTGCCACTCCAAGGCCTCTGTGGGGCTCTACCTCTCTGTTCTTTTGCATTGGAATTCCCAAGGGTTCTTGGGGGAAACTTGTTCAGGTACTACAATGTCCACCATTCCTGAACTTTCCCAATCTAGGCCTCTGTCTTCTTTCTCTTCACTTGCCTCTTCCTCCTGCCTGCTTGGAGTCTCAACAGCTCTCTTCATCCCTTCTATCACTGTTTCCACCAACTTGATAATCAGTGAGCATATTCATCTGGTCAAGATTATTTGGATCCCACCCTGGATCAGCTAGGGGAACTCTGCCTCTTCTCTGGTGCCCTCCCGGCTGGCTCGCCATTCCTCATGTTGGATTTATTCTCCTCCACTCCTCAGTAGTGAACAAGGTCAAAAGCAACTATTGACAGTCCTGCCAGTTAGAGACATGTGAGGCCATGATTCTGGAGCAAAGTTCTATTACTTAGTAGGTCTGACATGGTGAAGGGTGTGTATTGATAACTCTGAACTCACTGGTAGCAGCACCAGTGCCTCTGTTAGGGGCCACTTGGACTTCTGCTGCTGGCACTGTTGAACCTCTTCCAAATTTCTTCTAAGTCTTGTCCACCACTGCATACACAGTCTCAAGTGATGGTGAATGGATGGGAATTTGCAAACTGACAGCTCATTAAATATTCAGTGAAGTTTCCTTTCTCCCTTTTCTCCCAAATTCCAGACAAGACACAATAGGAATGGATTTGACGCACGAGTAAGGGGTCTCATGCGCCCACACACAAAGGGTTTTCACTCCAGTCACTCCAGCACTGACTTGGCCACCCAGACGGTCATGGCATGACGCAAGAACTGCAATGCTGCAAGCATTTCACACACACATCTTTCATTCAGACAAACAACCTCCCATCTGGCCCATTAAACCACAACTGAGACGTCTCATTTATTATTCCGCCATACCAAAAGTTTTCGGGGTTTCCCTCTTCACCGCTAAGAGGTACTCAGCCGAAACTTCGAGGAGTGATCAGTTCCCCCTTCCCCCTCCCAAACACTAGGGGGGGTCTACTACTCACCAAAGGGCCATGGATGGGAGGCTTGGTTTCCAGCTGTAACCCGAAGTCCTTTGACTGGATCGCTGTCGCCAGGGATGCCACCGCTCCCCTAACCAAACCTCTTTGACAAAAGGTCGAGGGCGCCCTGGGTTTTGTCAAGGGGGGCCGCAATCCCCGACGTCCAAACGTCCGTCAAGGGGGACAGAATAGTCCCTTCCCCCCGTTTCCCAGCCAATGCACCAGAAATGTAGCGGCCAAGAAAGTGGTGAAAACCAGGTTTCAGGGAAAAATCAAAAAGCCAGCTTTATTACAATACCTTGCGCAAGGGGCAACAGTTAATTCAGAGCTGTTGTGTCGATTAATTGAGGTAGCATCACTATATACCTTTTGCATTCTATGTCAGCAATCAATCATTTACTTAGCCCGCCCATCACTGGAGAAAAAGAGCTTTGGTTAACTTTCCATTACATCATTGACTGGCATACACGTGTACAGAAGACAACAAAAGGGTTAGTTTACAAGGTTACTTAGAGTGATACAAATTAATGGTTACAGCCAAAATGAGGGAGTATGCTTACTCCCATTTAGTTCCCAGACCTCTGGATGTTGCAAGGCTATTTCTAAAATTTGAGATAAGACAGACATCTGCTATTTACTCAGAAGCACAATTCAATTCGCTTCTTTTTCCTATTCAAGTGGCATTGGACTTAACCCCTTCAATAAGAGCTGAAATCCTACCCACCTAGGAGGTTACCAGGTTGGAGATGGCTGGCAGAGACTGTGACATGAAATGTAAAGCAGCAGTTTAGATCTCATAAACATTTGCCCATATCAAATATGAAGACCAGAAAAAAATTACTTTAATGACAGACGCCTGCTTCTCAATATTGGAGTGCCCATTATAATGTATTTAAAAGGGCAGAAAACTAACAGCAAAAAAAAAATATAGTGAAAAGTTTATCAAGTGCAGATTTATTTCCGGTTTCCAGAAAAATGTAAGCTACAGTAGTTTTATTTTAAATGGAAAATGAAAATGAAGTAATCTAAAAGCAATAAGACATAAAACTGCTCTCTTTAGTAGTGCATTTTCAGATAGAATATAGAATCTTACCTCTTCCTGCCATTTGTCCTGAGAACTAATAGCTTGCTGAGAAGCAAATAGATGGGTTTAAAAATCAGGTCTACCTAATTAGAAACAGAAATAAAAAGCATGGACTATATGTGGCCTTTTGATTCCTGTATTCCCCCAGAAGAAAATGGTTATGGTTACTATTTAATGTATTTAGTGTGAAATCTCTATTTAAAGTGTGTTAGGACTATTATTTTTATTTGGCTACATTTTTAAAGAATTTTGCTTAAGGATATGATACCAGCATGAACAGAATTATATTTTAGGATTCCAATTACAACCCAACATTAAGGTGAAAAATTTTTAAAAATGCATCCTGCTATTATCTACTAGTATAGTAGATATGGTATATGTTATGCCACATTCAGATAAAGAGAAAGCTAATAGGTGGAAGGGTATGTCATTTTGCCTGTCTTAGTTTATGGCTGGAACACAATGGAACAAGTGGTTTTGGCATTAAAAGAAATTAACATTATGGAGTCCAAATACAAGTTTGGAGCACAGAAGAAAAATAAAAAGTGAGGAAAATATGAAAAGGACAACAAAGATCAGGCCAGTTTATTTAGCTCAGTGAGGAGGAGACAGGGAATAGAAATCGGGGAGAAAGCCAGTCACTGGATACTTAATCATTATTAAGAAAAATGTGAGTATATTTTGTTGAAGGAGAAGAACATGGATGTGCCCTGTGAGCACTACTTGGAGTAAAGATATATCTTATTATTGCATACTTTTGTTCTGAATTAATGTGCCTGTACACTAAGCACACTTGAAGAATTTTATCATTTCTTTCATTTTTCTAAACCAAACACGTAGCACTTGTTCTTCAAACAGCTAGTTAACATTAGTGTACAATACATGCAGAAAATCTAGGCGTACCTTGAATTTTCTGGACCACCTTCAAAGGCCCTGTATTAAGTAAAAAGGATTAAAAAGTATTTACACCACTGGAAACAGTAGAATGTTTTTATTTAAAATTAAAATTAAGAGTTAAAACAAAGGAAAAAAATCCTGAACTGATGCATGTCCCAAATAATGTTACACTGAATAAGCATGTGAGTCATTCACTGAATACTATGCTGATGTCACACTAGAATTGTATTAAAAAGTGAAATATATGAAAAAAGTTAATTGGCTAATGAGAGAAATAAAATACATTTTAGTTTCTGCAGTATTATTAACATATATGCTATTAGCTTATAAGTGTCACACATTTTACATATGCTTACACATATATTTTGGTATATTTTATATTTGAGCTCTAGTAACACAATAAGTCTAAGGAAGATTTTAGATAGCAGTGTCAGTAAAGCCCTCATTGAGGTGAACAGCCTATTATTTTGTTCTGTTAAAGCAGTGGTTCTCAACCTGTGGGTCCCCAGATGTTTGTGGACTTCAGCTCGTAGAAGCCCCAGCCACTATGGTCAATGCTCAGGGCTTCTGAGAGCTGAAGTCCACAAACATCTGGGGACCCACAGGTTGAGAACCACTGCTTTAAAGGGTTAACATACTTTTTAAATAAACAGATTTTTAGAACTGGCAGCTGAGCAGAGGGAGGGCCTCCCAAGGCCTTGACTTTCCAGGTGCAGGGAAAGAAATAGATAAAGATGAGGTCCTCCTATCTTGAGAGGCAAGTCTGAAGGACAAGGCTGTAAGGAGTGAAATTAAGTTGATAAAGAAAGACAAGACAGGAATTTGGACTGTTTAGTAAAATGGGAAATTAGGATCTGTTTGATGGGCATTTTGAAATTACTGATGAGAATTAAGAGACCACGGGGGAAAAGTGTGATTATGTGCATAAATATGGGGAGGGGGGCATGTAACTTCTTAGATGATTCTGATAGGTTGTGACCTCTAGGGATCCTGGCCAATTAGGTCCCAGGGGAGGGAAGCTTGCGTCGGGGATAAAATGTGGGTGATTTCATGGTGTGGGTGTCCTTTTCTCTCTAAAGGGAGGCACCCGGCTCTGCAGAGACGAATTAATAAACATCTGATGCTTCAGCCGATCCTGTGTTAAATTGTTTTATGAGTCTTATCAGCAATTTCTGACAGCTAACACTGGAGATATTAGTTTGGAATGACTGAACGTAACTGATCAAGCTTATTTCCAAAACTGTGTTATTCTGTTTCTCTTTTCCATTCTTTCAGTGACTGTAGCTGAAGCTGAGAGGCTATTCAGCACTCTGGCTTATTTCAAGATCAACTCAGGTGAAATTTCTTTAAACAAGTTAAGCTACAGTATATGTCAAGAACAACCCTAGATTTTTGTAACCTTGACCATTACATTAAAACCTGCTGGAAAACAAAAGTTAGGCAGCTGAATCCCACAAAACATTGTTAAATGTCTTGTAAGTACACAGACTGATGATCTGTCATAAACATCATAATTCATTCAAATTATTATTATTGTTGCTATTATTATTATATTTGTTTGTATCCTGTCAGTCCCAAAATTGGGACTCAAGGCAGCTTACAAATGAAAAACACAATACAGTTAAAATATACAAAAAAGTCAATTTTAAAATAGGATTAAACTTTTGACAATATTAAAAGGATTTAAAACGACACTTAAAAAGATAAAATACAATTAAAAGATAAAAAACTATTAAAACAGTTCAGTTAAAAGCAATACACACCCTCAGCCCATTCTTTTAAAACCTTCCATTTTAAAAGCCTGTCAGAATAAAAAAAAAAAACATGTTGTCTGGTAAGTTTTCTAATTCAATAGCATTAAAAACAGTAGGTTTACTTTTTTTCCTGGGTTTGTAAGCAGTGTTATTGTTAATAGTCATGTGAACTTTTGACAGAAGTTTTTTCAATTATGTTCAATCCTTCTCATCCTAAGTCACTTAAAACCTGTTTAAAGAAAAATGTAACATTTGGTTTTGGCAAGGCTTAATAAGGGAGAGGCCTGCTTGTGCATCTTGCCACAGGTCCAGTGCCAGCTTTCCAAGCCTCGCAGTCCTCTCACACAAAAATTCTCTGCTCTCTCTCCAAAGCTTAAGTGGTGGTAGTGGGAGGAGTTTAGTTGTCTATTGTTGTCTATTTATTTAACAACTGGATACTGGGAGCAGATCTCATCTAGACATCTGTTGGGAAATCCTGAAGTGCCTTCTGCCGAAATGAAAGGCCAGATTCATCAGTCATACTCCCAACCCACAATTTGAAAAACGCTCTTCTAAAACACCTGAACAACTACATAAATCCGGGTTTGTCATTTGCTTTCCATTGTCCTTCATTCTGGAGCCGTTATCAAGCGGAGGTTTATTGTGTTCACTTTTTTATATATAAAATTGTACTGTTTTGATCACAGTATTTCAGAAGTGAGTTCCTGCTCTTGATATTACAGTACTTTCTCAGGTCATCCTGTAGATGATTGAAAATCTACAAAGTTCTAATTAATTTAGAAAGTCTCAACGACTCAAAGAAGCCCATCAACTGGCTCAAGCTAGATCTTGTTATTTGTCCTAATTAGCCTTTTCTCTAAGGCTTTCTTTCTCATTCTCATGTTTTAATTTGCCCAAGGAGTAGAAGGAGGAGGGGAGGGTAGAAAAAAATAAACTGTACTTTGAAAGCTTAGTTTACTGCTCAGATTGCCTTGAGAGTACAGCACATGTTTGCAACTACAGTTGATCAGTGCAGTATTTATACAATGTTACCTTATCATAGGTTGTAATATTCTGTATTCAGAAGGCAGTTACCAAAAAAACAAACAAATGAAACACCAAAGATTATGCATCAAATTGCTAATGTTTTTCTCATGAAGCCATTTTAAACACAAACTTTGCCCTTCTTCCTCTCAACTAATATTTTCAGGTTCTCACACTACTGAGTTGACAACCATGACAGTAAATGTGAAAACTCTTATAACTTCAGTGTGGATCAAGAAGAATCCTTTGCCACACAGTAGCCACCCCCAATTATGTGCTGCGGGGAAAAGGCCGTAGTTGCCTCAGTGTCCTTTCCTGCAAACATTCATCTTGGGCCCTTTTAAAGATGAGTCAGATCTCCATATCTGCAGATTCGGTATCCATGGATTCAACCAACCACATATAAGAGATGTCATTTTATTGCACATAATGGAGATTGAGCATTCACTAATTTTGGTATCCACAAGGAGTTCTGGAACCAAACCCTAGCAGATACCAAGGGCCCACTGTACCCAATTATAGCATTATGATTCCCTAATATGCTCTACCTTGAGAGCTCATCTTCACTGGACAACTAACCAGAGTTACCAATGAAGAAGTAAGAGCAGGTGCCTCAAAGTCAGCCAATTCCTCCTCCTGTCCTACAGGTCATGTCTTATTCAGAGCTGGAAGAGGAGCTAGAAGAGAAGTCCTCCCAGTCACAGAGAAAGAGGCCCGGGCATCTGGTCCAGACGTTCTCCACGGGTAAAGTGAGAGTCTGCAGTCAAGGTATCAGGAGGAGCACAACTGTGGAGTGCTCCCCTAAAATACTGTTTGGGATATGGACGTTGGCTGAACCTATAAAAAGGCAGTTACACACATCAACTGTCTCGTGAGAATCACTTGCCCATAACTTGCCATGACTTTCAAAAGGGCTTCTAATAGATTTATCATTCTGATCTGTTTAACAATTTGGCTATAGCTACTCCCTGGAATCCTGGTTAGATTTATGGATTTCTTTACCCTTGATTGACAGTGGATATATCTTGCTTCTGATTATGGTTACTGACTCATGGCTTCTGACAGATATCAACTTAAGGACTCTGGACCTCTGAGAATGGGACATTCCCCATGACTTGCCATGACTGCATCCTATGATATCCTGGGATATGCAGTCTGGAAAGTCATTAGAACTCTCTAGCTAAGAATTCTAAGTACATCACAAAACTTTGAATCCCAGGTTTTCATAGGATGGCACTATGGCAGTGAAACTGGTATGAAGGTGCAATAATTGTGTAATGTGAAAAGGCCCCTAGTAGTGGGTCTAAGACCTTAGCAGCAATATAAATTAGATCTGCTCAGATCCAATCCACTTTTTTTTAAATGAAAGTTGAGAAAGCTAGGAGAAGGGATAGCAGAATTATATTAAGCAGTGCTATTTATCCAGTCATACAAGTATAAAGATACAACAGCATATTCTTTGTGTCTGTGTGTGCAGTGCAATTCTGATAGTGGAACCAACCATGCCAGAGTTTAAGCCAAATTGTCTTGGTTTGCCAGCTTCTTTGCCATTTTGGCCACCTGTCTGAAGGAAACATACAGCCCTAATTTGACTCTCATTTGCACCAGAAAGCAGTAATTTGCATTATTTGTTAACTTGTAATGAAATTACCTTCAACAGTATCAATACATTTAAGCAGTAGAAGAGATGAACAGAATTCCTGTGAGATGTGTTTGTTGCTTGTCCCCAGGACCTCAGACTGTGAGTTGAAGTTTGATTTTATTTACTTATTTATTTATTGCTTTTCTCCCAGCATGGGATTCAAAGTGCCTTACAACCATCTTTTTTTTTTTTTAAAAAAAAGTACAACTAAAATAAATAAAAATAGAATTATACCAGATTTCTATTTGAAAATGCAAGTTAATAATACAAGCTAAAAGCAATTAAAACAATAATAAAATAAAAACACAACACCCCTTATTAAAATATATATTAAAAAGCAAATGCCTCTCTGAATACCAATTTATCATTTTATTTATTTATTTATCATTATTATTTTTCTTATTGGGTAAGGACTAATTGCTAAGAGAAGGCCATTTACTTTTTCTCGTAATAAATAAAATGAGGTTCAAAGTCCCTCTTAGTCATAGACTTCTTTGGATGACCCCAAGTACCAGTCTGAACACATAATGTTACCCTGCTTGCTTGGGGCTCCCTTAAGGGGATTCCCAAAAGCTGTCAAAATTGTGGAGAAAATCAGCTCAGAGCACTGTTTTAGCTTTATGAGAGGCAGGGCAACTTAGCAGGATCTTGTAACCCAATGTATACAGAGTAAGGCCAAGCCAAGAACTAGGCAAGTTGTTCAGTTTAAAGATTTTATTAAACTCTCAGTACTTAAAGCAAACAACAACACACACACTCACGCATTCATTCAAGGACTAATGAAGAAGAAAGTAAGGAAAATTAATAGGGATTTTGTTCTGGGGTGTTCTGGGTAATACTCTACCTGATCCTGATGCCCAGAAAGCCAAAGTTGGAAACTGAGGATTGAGAGCGATGAAACTCAGAACGGGGAAAGAGGGGGCTGAGGCAAAACAAAGTGACATGGATTCAGGAGAAAAATGTTAACAAACCCCCGAACAGATAAAAACATGGGGTTTTTATAGAAAAAATATACCTGGAGTGCTAGTTCTCTCCCTGGGAGAACAATAGCAAGGAAGGCTAGATCAAAGCCCTCAACAACAAACTTCTGTGGATGAATGTTTCTCAGTGCTTCGTGAATGACTCTGCCCGAGTGAGACAAAAGGCACAGGTAGAGTGGAAATTGCCCTTACTTGGCAGGCTGATTGTGATTCTACTGAGGTGCCATACTAGTGCAAAGGGCCCTTTCTCTGTTTGGTGGTCAGAATGTCTTTGAGGGGTCCCTGGCTACGTGACAGGTTGAGTCACTTGGCTTGACCAAAGTTTTCCTAACTTCTGCCTTTCAGCTTTCCTGCATATGTGCACTTACAGTGACCCTGCCAGACACATGGAATGATTTTTAATATTAGCCACATGGAGATATCAATTTGATGTAGTAAATTAATAAATTGTAGACCCTGGGAGAGAGCTATTAGCCATACTAACAATAAGGTGGTGATGAGAACTATGCCAGACCTCTTTTATTATTGTTGTTTGCATGTGGAGAACTGTCCTACCTCAGTCCTGGCACAGCTGATAAATCAAACTAAACAAACTGAGTATCTCTCAGCTTGTTACTTACTTCCAGGCAGTAAGCAAGGAGTCATAAATAAAGTCCAACATAAACTAAGTCTGGCAGGGTTTCATGACAAGGGAATGTCCAAGGTCAATCTAAACATTTGTCAAGGTATCCAGCAAGGTAACATGTCAGATAAGCTCTGACAACTCCTGGAGGCGAAGGACACCAGCTAATTAGGCCCAAAGCCTAGCGCAGCTGTGCCTTGATTGATTGTTACCGGTTATAAATTCTGAGAAAGTGATGCTGGGTCTCTCTTTGCTGCCTGTGCTGTGTGAAGCTAGGTCTAGGTAAGTGTTCTTCTGTATCTGAAGAGGCAGGACTCTCTGCTGGAGCTGGCACCATCTCCTGTTCTGTTTCCAGCACTGTAACCTCTCTCTGTACAGCAGGTCCTGGCATGCCTTCTGTTTCAGCCTCTGGTGTGCCCTCTGCTTCAGACTCTGAATCAGAGTCCATGCTCTGGAAGAAGGGCATGACAAGAACAACAGTGCTGAAGAGGAAAGCCATGTCTATGGCCCTTGTCACATGGCATTTTCCAAGCAAAAGGGCCCCTCAAGCGTCGCGCAAATGTGAGGAGCGGTCCACACGACGCACTCACATTTGCATGATGCTCCAGGGCCTGGCAGGCACCGCTCACACACTTTTTCATTTTCGACTTTAAGCTGAAAATGGTGCACAGTCGCGCATTGCTCCCAGGCCCCGCATGCACTTACCTTATGTGTGGAGCCTCGGGAACCGGGCTGGTCGTGCTTCCTGTCTCAGTGCAGCCTGTGAAGGTCCCAGGCTGCACTGCGAAAGGAAGAGGTGGTGCTCTTGACCAGGAAGCTCATGTGGAGCTGAAGAAACCTGGACACGAGGGCTCTCACAAGAGGCTGCTCGCGTGAGCACCGCACCCTAGTGCCGAGAAAAGGTAGGATGCGGAAAGGGCCTATGTGTGGAGGCCTCTCTAATGTAACCCAGAGCAAGTGCCTAGAGTACAGAGTAAGTAGGGCTAACACACTCCATCCTCTCATGTTTACTTTAACCCTATCCCAACTGCCTGACTCAGGTGAAACTAATCTACCTCATAGGTTTCATGCTATCCTATGTCATGGGTTTGGCATGAACATTATAGAGGAAAATCCCATCTGAATTTTCCAGATCCTTCAGGAAATAAATAAAATATTATTGTACAATATATCAATATTACAGCCAGTGTGGTGCAGTGGTTTGAATACTGGATTATGCCCCGGAGACAAGGGTTCAATTCCTCACTTGCCCATGGAAACCCACTTGGTGACCTTGGGTGTATCACATAGTCTCAGCCTCCAGAAAATTTTGTTATAGGATTACCTTAGGGTTGCCAAAAGTCAGAAATGACTTGAAGCCACACTGCTACAACAAATCAATATTATGTCCCTATGTACTCAAAACACCCAAATATCTTATTTGATAGAATTAAAATGTTCTGTCAAGGATTATTGAATTTTTTCCCATTCTTTCCCTCTCTTTGTTGTTTCTTATGCTGCTTTGTCATACCTTTAGTGGTGAAAAACTGCTCTCCTGCAGGACTACAGAAAATTCTTGTGCTGTAGCTGCTTGTAGAAATGATTATAGGTTGTCGGAAAAAATGTAGCAATGGAGGGGCTCAAAATTAAGTGTTGCCCCCCTCCAAGGACTCTGCCCACAATGAAAATCCCCAAATATCTACAACTGCAGCAACTTAAATATTCATTTGAACATTTAGAAATACAGTTTAGGCATCCAAAGATTAGAGGCAAGTAAAGCTACCACGGGAATGCAAACACAGGAAATCTAAGAATTCTAGGTATGAATGATTTTCACTATGTCTCATGAGAGACCTGGCATGAGTTTTCTTCATCCCTACATGACAATGAGAATGCTTTTTTTCTGTCAGCAACTCCAAAATGCTCCTCCTCCGGAAGACTGAAATGTTCAAAAACAGTTGGTAATTTTAGACAGCCAGGAGAAAACTTTTGAAATTTTAATTTTCAGAGGCAAAGGGGAAATGGATAAAGATGCACATCCCCAAGATGGGATTCCTGTCTTTGTCACAACCTTAAACGCACTTTCTCTTGACACACATCAAGCTTTTCTTCTCCTTTACCTCCTACAGTCACCTCCAGCCACCAATCCAGCAAGTTGTAGCAGAGGGAAAGATGATAGGAAGTAAGGCCATTCTGCCAGCCTGCTGAAATATTACTTGCTTTCCCTTCTTTTCCCCCCAACCTTTCTTTCTCTTGTGCAACGCCATTTTAAATGCTTTTAACTGTAGCTTAGGCATTTTCAAAGCTTTTTTTTTAAATCCTGGAGTGTATTTAAAAATATATAAATAAACAGATGAATCAAGTAAAGTATTTGGCCCTGTTGTAAATATCCCTTGGGAAGTGTGATATTTGAATGACCAGTTTCCCCTCCAGTTAGCAAATTATCTTCTACTGAGTTTCCAGAAAAAGGAGGGAAATTTCCAATTAGACTAACACAACATAAATTAGTTGGGAGATATTTTACCATCAGATAATCTGGATCAAAATATTTTTCTAATTCCCCTGCGATCAAAGGAGCATAAATCTGGACTAAATTTCATCCCAACCTATTACAAATAGTGATGCTGTGCAAACTTGGAAGGCAACTGAAGCAGTGTGTAAATGAAGGTTAAATGAGACAGATTAAAAATGAGCTCCTGTAAACCTCTTAGAGCTATTCAAAAAGCTAATCATGAATGACATTACAGGGCTTCCCAGAATGGACTTAACGAAGCAAAGGAACTTGCAAGCAAAGTTTATCTAATGCAAGATGCACGTTACACCTGCCTGTGAACTTATTTTTTTTAATTAAATAAAAAATATATCTCTCTCCCTATTGTTTCCCAGTAAAGTATAATAATACTTTTGAACATAATCAAAATGGTTAAAATTAGTTTTAGGATTTAAATACAGTCTGAAGTTTATTTCATCTTGGTGGCTAGAGCATCAAAAAGGGAGTGGGGCCAGAAGATGAGTATGCAGCATATGAGTATGCAGAATAAAAGTGTACTTGTCGGAATGAAGTTCCTTGTTGTACTATTGTCATGTCAACTTTGCAGCAAGTAGCATGCAACTTTCTCTGAGTCGTTCAAAGGAGTGGAAATTCCAAATAGAAAGCTTACAATTACAGCTGTAAGAAGCCACTTCTGAATGATCCTGTTTCTGAATGGGACTAATTCTGATAAAAGAACTCTAACCAAGAGAAATGGCACTGCCATATAATCATACAGCTGGAAGAGACCATAAGGGCAATCCAGTCCAGCCCCCTGCCCAGAAGGAATACACAATCAAAGCACTCTCAACAGATAGCAATCCAGTCTCTATTTTAAAACCCCCACAAGAAGAGACTCCACCACACTTTGAGGCAGTGTATTCCCCTGTCAAACTGCTCTTACCATCAGGAAGTTCTTCCTAATGTTTCTTTGAATTCTCTTTTCCTGTAGTTTGAATCCATTGCTCCATATCCTAGTCTCTTCAGCAGAAGAAAACAAGCTTGCCCCTTCCTCCGTATGATATCTCTTCAAATATTTAAACACGGCTATTGTGTCACCACTTATCTGCTCCAGGATAAACATACCCAGCAATTTAAGCCATATGTTAAGCACCATCTAGAATCAAAGTTCTGCTAGGAAGAGAGCAGCACCTCAGCACTGTAAAAAGGCCGCATATGAAAGCATCAACTCTGTCCTCTAGTGTGTATTGTGCACATTATAGAACTGCAGTTCTCTTGAAATCAAAGGTAAAAATCTAGCTTAAGTTACAGAAATGTTTTTGTCAGTATTGGGCAACAAGACAGGTGGAGGTACAGGCTCCAGGGATGGAATCATTTTTCCACTAGGCCAAATGGCCATGAGATGCAGTCGCGTAGCAACAGTGGGGCTGGGGGGACGATTCACTCTGGGGGACAATTTGGGGGGGCGTCCTGGCCCGTAGCCACACCCCTTCACACCCTGGCCACGTCCCCTTGCACCCTGGCCACACACCCCACTCACCTCAGCCATGCCCCTCATGCCATAGCCACGCCCCCCTCCCGTCACCCCTCTACACACTCCATACAAAGGGAATGTGGTAAATATGGGAATAAATGGAATTTAGTAGAATCTTTTAATAGATAAAATGAACAAAATAGATATAAATCAGGTATAAAAACAGACATACTTCAGTTAACAAAGTAGATGTGTCCCTGGGTGTTACTTCCTTCACAGAAACTGTGGTACCAGGGGCAGATATAACATGGGGAAAAAATAGGAAGAGGTTCCTTGCACCACAAAAAGGAATGGCAGTTCAACTCTTTCAGCAAGCATTTAATTCAACTAATTTGAAATTAATCAGAAATTCAAACTAATTTGAAACTCAAATGTGTGAAATGGAACAACAATACTAGGAAAGTCTTGCACGTTTAGACAAAAACATTTTGAAACTTCTAGAGACCACTTGAAGGCTTCTTCCAGGATGCATCCAGGGATGACTTTTGCTTTTGCTGTTATCAGCCTCCACTCTTTTTTAGTATTATTTTTGTTTTGGTGGTCAAACTGGCAGGTCTATGTTTTTTTAACATGCTTGAGAGGGGGTGGGTACCTGGAGAGCAGGCTGCTCTTCCTTTTCTTTCTGCTCTGCTCTTCACTCATACTCAGTCAAGAATTCTGGAGGTATGTACTTTTTACTTTGTCTATTGTAGACAGGTGCACACAGCCACAGCAGGCTTGGTTAAAGAAGAATCCCATTCTTTCTCAGTTCAAGCTTTATTGCCATATTATTACAGACACACTACTGCAAGTTTGTTTGCCCACCCCTCCCTCACCATCCTCTCAATGCTGATGCTGCTAAAAGCTTCCAGCTGGATAAAGGACCAGGAAGAAAGAGGAGCTGGGCAGGCATTAAAATAACTTTGTAAGAAGGAACTTCATAGTCAGAGACTGTATTAACAGATGTATCTCTCTCTATATATAAAAAGGTGTGTTATTAAAATAAACTAAATATGTTCTATATTTTCCTGTTTGTTGTATTGATTTACCATTGAGCAATTGTCGCAGTGGATCTGTTCCAGGTAGGATGAGCAATTAGATTTAAGCCTTAAAGCTCAGCACTTTACAGTTCCATTTGTAACAAAATTAAAAACATATAAAAACAAATCCTTTAGTAATTTTGTAATCACTGCCTGCAAAAACATTATTTTAAAATGTAACAAGTTATGCATAACACATTTTATGTTCTTGAAGTAATAATGTAACTTTAGATGTGTAAAGTCTGCTTTAAAACTGTATATATATATTTTTAATACCTTTCCTTTTCCATTTTCTTCCAGCATCACTCCAGAATTCCCCCTTCCCATGCTTTTATAACTTCCACAATTTTTAGAAATTTCTAATTGTAGTCATATAAACGTCAATTTAATTGTTTGCTGGCACGTTATCAGTTCTCACCCTTGGAGTTTTGCTTTGGCAGTGACCTGTCAGTGGGAATGCAATAGTGCATAGTAATCAAGCTTTTGGATTTTTCTGCCTTTTGCACTTATGTGTGTGGTAAAATATGGCAACAATTTTGGCTTTATTTTGTCAGTTCTTTTTAACTAAGTGTTGAGGTGCTTCTAATCATTTATCTTAGCTCAGTACTGCTGAACCACGTAGAGAAAGCAGACCATTGCAAATCACAGTTCAAATTACATACAACTCACAAATTTCCCTCTGAACCCTTGAAAACCAAAAAGCAAATAGAATGCAAAATATTTTTGCCTTGTATCCAATTTGGGCAGTTTCCTCAAAGAGCCTTGCGCTGCTGTTCAAGTTAATCATAGAAACTGAAGCTCAGAGAGGCCTTGTCAGGTTAATCCCATGACATGTTGGCCGTTCTTCAGTTAGCTCATGTCTCATTAAATCTACTGGGTGTACTGGGATTCAGGAATTCCTTGGGAGACTTAATTTTTTCCACCCCCTATGATCTTCAAAGACGTTAGAGAATAAATTACACCAACGGTTTGGCTTTTTTATTGATTCCTCATCTGCCTTCTAAATCTAAACCTTTAAAGATTTGTTTTCATTGGGTCTACAGTATATCCATAGTTAAATTAAAGGAAATCAGGGCCTAATGCCAACTCATATTCTGGACTTCTCACATATGTGGTGTCTATAGCAAATTGTTTTCTGTGTGTCCCAGAGAGGGACACACAGCTGGTGGATAGCATTTCAAGGATAGGAACACTTGGTTTAGCTGGTGGATAGCTGGTAGATAGCTGGTGGATAGCATTTCAGGGATAGGAACACTTCAGTTTGGCTTTCTTTAATGGAGAAAGCACTGGAAACCTATGGAAACTCTGCAATATTTAATCAGTAAAACAGCATATAGAAGCAGAGCAGGGGTTTCAATACCGCATTTGACTTGCATGAGCAACCTTCAGCTAACTCACTGTTGTCTCTTTGCCTCTTCTCTTTCAAACTGCAGATGGCAGTTCTCATTTTCCTGTCCTTCTCTGCTCTGAAGCTTCTCCTAAACAAAGGCAAAATCCTGAAAGCTGTAACTCTGTAGTCATATAACTCATGTGTTTATACTTTAAAACAGTACTGGCACAGTAGCACTGAGAGTCAGTGTGGCGTAGTGGTCTGAGCTTTGGACTACAACCCTGGAGACCAGGTTTGATTCCCCACTTGACCATGTGTTACTACCGTTTACTAGCCTTACTTTGGAAGATATTAGATATCATTTTGATATCACAATTTGGTCCCATTTTGCCACCCTTGGCCGAGTGTTTGTGAGGCCCCCGAACAAGCACAGAGCTAGGCATGGCCATTAACTGCTGAACATTCCATTCTCCACCCAGGCAGGCCGGACTCAACCAGATCTTCACTTTAGGAGACCTCCCTAGACAAACACCTCATTAAAGATGCACGCTAATGCAAAAGACTCCCTGCCCTGAGCAGGCAACTTGCCAAGCTAGACGCTTAACTGTCAAGCATGCTGCATCTGCATACTGGCCATTCCATTGTTGATTCAGAGCTAACTCAATCATGCTAAATTCTGACCTTTCAGAGATAATGTCTCGCGCCCAAACCTCATTGTTCTTCCCAAAGTACAGACTAGCCTATGGTCATATTTTCCCTATAAAAACCCCTGATTCTGAGACCTTCCTCGGATTGCTCTGAACTTCCATCCAGGCTTGCTGCCGCTTCATCTGGTGAGCTTTCCCCTCAGACTCCGTCTGAGACTGCGCATCTACGGACCTCTACAGTGATCTACCCTGGGCTTCGGACAGGTGTAGTATCACCCAATTCAACAATCCTTCTCAAAATCCCTCTATACCGCTACTACCTTTATTTTCTATAGTTACTTGCATGAGTGTGTTGCATACACTGTCTACTTGTATTTAATAAAATTCAAAGTTATTATTTCACATTTGGTGTGCTTCTTGCCAGGCCTGACCCCGTAGATGTTGGGTTTAAAGATTCTGCTGCGTTGCCCTGCCTCTCGTTTTGCTAATGAGTGCTCCAGCTAATTTCCCCCCAATATTGTGTGTTATGGTTTGGTTATTTTGGTGTCCCTCCCGGGACCCCCAGTAAACAGGGTAACAGAGTGGTGGAGCAACGCAGGCAACCCCGGTACCCCTAATTTGAGAAGGAGTTGCAAACCTCCTCAGATCAGGCTGGTACTGACTTAGGGAACGGCCGGTCAAGTCACAAGAGATTCTGTCAGGCAGGAACACGTGTGTGTTTGAGAATTCTGTGTGTGTGAGCTCTAGGAGCTAATCTATCGGGTTGGAATCTTTCCCCTTTCTTGCTTGGTTTGTGTATGTCAGCTGCCCTGGCACTGCCGATCGCAAGGGGTGTGCACAAGCTGACCCGCGAATCACATCCCTAACTTGGGGTCTATCGTGGGCTGGGATCCGAAGTGTTAGGACACTAGCACATTAGGAACGGTCCACATGCATGCAACACTGTAGTGGCAAGGCACACAAAAAGCACTTAGGAAAAGGAGTCTCCCCTCCTTTCCCTCCCATCAGAGTTGAGACACAGGTGCGTCCCATCAGTTGTTGTTACATAGCTTTGACCGCACGGGTGCGTCCCGGCTGTGTAATTTTCGGGTGCATCCCGATTTTCTAGCATAGTAGGTGCAGGTGGTGAACCCCGACCTAGCTTAGGGTTTAGCGGTTTAGTGTGAGGTAGAGGAAGGCACCCCTCACCCAGAAAACCAATCAGGGACGGTTCAATCTTGGTTTCTTGCCCCTTTTCCCCCGCTGCTTGGCCAGGCGGCGCTGTAAGTTCCACCGGGTTCATTTCCCCCCTTCAGGCAGGCAGAGTACTCCTGAGGGTTCCCTAGGTCTAGGTGAGCTCCCTGTTCCTGAACCGTTGCCTCGTCCTTTTGTCCCCAATGCTGTCAAGGTGTAAAACTGGGCTTGGGTGTACAAAAGTGACTTTGTTAGAGCAGGCTGGAGATAGGTTCCCCTCCCTCTTTCCTAGAGTAGTTCCAGTGCATTTGTTTTCCTTCAGCTCCCCAAGGGGTCTAGGTGGCCCTTCCCATCCCTCCAGGTCCTGGTCCCTTTGTTGGTAGGAAGTTTTAGTTACATTTGTGGAAATGGCCAAGGAGAGCCAAGCCACAGTGAAAGAGTTCATGTTGGAGGAGGAAGTTAAGGGAAAGTTAGAGAGATGGGTGCTGAGTAAAGGGAAATGCCCCTGGAAGAATTCCAGCTTCCAAACGGCAGATCACTTTGCCACACTCCGGGAGAAA